>PVIR01010245.1:0-50515 GCA_004026965.1 Petromus typicus
TAAGCATATATATAGTAACAGTTATTTACAAAATAGCATGCAATGCATGTAAAGCAAGGGCTTCACTTTGATGAATATCACTAAGTGTATGTACATCGCTGGTTCCATGTTCATTACAACTATTAGAGTTGCAAAAGTCTAACACTATTAGTACTGCAAATACTATTACATTATCTCAGTTTTCATTTGTAGAAAAAGAAATAATAACTAATCAAGTTGACATGTTCTGTAATAAGGGGCTAGAATACAATTCACCCATTTTCCAAAGACCCATTGAACTTATAGGACTTTCATATATACCACAATGACTTTAGATGTATAACCTAGGGAAGTATATCCTTGTTTTAGTACAGTAGGGGCCCGACTTAAGAACATTCAAGTAGTGAACTTTCACAAATACTAACTGACCTTCTTCTATAGAGCATTAATAGGTGGGACCAAAGCTCAGAAGCAGCTCATGTTTCTGTCGGACATGATCAGAGTGGTGCTGCTCTGTGCTCATTGTGCAGTGTAACAGTGTACACCAGTGGTCAGAGTTCAGGGTGTAGAGAAGCAAGAGGAACACCAAGAAAAAAACTTTACATTTCATATTTGTGTCAGAAGTGTGACTCTGACATAGGAATGTTCCCCAAATGGAGTTGTTCATAATCCTAGGAAGTACTGAATATGTTTAATAATATTGTTCTTGTATGAATCATAAGACACAAAGTCAAACTTATGTATAATTATTTCACTTGGTAAACTGAGTGTTAACTATTTTATCAACCTTATCTACATTTCATTTAGCTATTTCTTTCCATGAGTTTCTATGAACAGAGTGTTTTCACTATCATTTAAAAATAAGACCGATTGCCATGTGTTTTGTAATCATCTATGGAGATATCTTTGTTTTTATAAAATAAATGGAATGATATTTGAATTTTTATACCTCAGAGGAATTTTATGATGAAGCATAATACTTTTAAATGCATGAATTATAAGAATAATAATTTCTGCTCATTAAGTCCACACCATCATTATATATGTTGATACAAATGTGAATATTTGTATTCACAATATTTTGTGATGCAGGAAACACTAGAAAAATCCCTGATAGTTGTACTTAAAACCAGGAGGTAGTATATAATATTTACTTTAATTGGCAGTATTTCTGTCAGTCCTAGATAACTTAGATATGCACACTAATTTACTATTTTTCTTCTCCTGAAGAATACAGATATCATGTGTAATTTTCATCAGATTTCTAATGTATTTTGATTCTTCAAAATGTTTAATTTAAGAAGATATCATGATGCCATGTGAGAGTGTGATTATGTGTATGTTATTGCCTAGCCATGATTATTGATAAGATACACATGAATATTAAAAAGGCTGACTGTCAAGAAAAGAATGTCCCACCACCAGCAAATATCAACAAGGGAAAAATGATTGTCATAAAGTAATACTGGGGAACAGTTGAAACATAATGTAAGTATTAGAGTCAAGTGGAACATCCTCAGGGTTTTCTTTCATGTACACTTGGTAATATTATACAAATCAGGAAGCAGTATTAAACCACAATCAAATCTAAAGATTTTTTAAAAATGTGTAGTAAATTTTCAGGTTCAGTTTATACTTCAGCATCACTGAGCATGCTATAAATTTTCACTGAGTTTTTACATTTCTGGATATTTAATAATGCCATGAGATTTTACATTCTATTCTGAGTACCCATGTAAATGACATTTTACTTTATTTTCTCACAAAGAATAATGTTTTTTTCCGTGAAGTTAAAACAGAATCTGATCGGGCCACACTGACAATTCAACCAGTGTCCTGATGTGATAGATTAGATTTTTAAATCTGATCTGATCTAAGAAGCATTTTCTAGAGGAAAAATTAAATTTTAATAAAATCTAATTTTCCTTTCATAAGCAAACTTCTTTTTGTAGTAGACAGAGTTCCTGGCAATGCAGTTAAGAAAAATAGAGAATATCATCCCCATTGTTCAGGGGAGAGTAGTTACATTTGCTTTAAAATAATAATAAAAATGAATCCAAATTCTTAACATTTTAATCTATCATATTATATAATTATACTGCATTTTTAGGAAACCACATTATAGAGGAAAAATTCTTAGAATAATCCATAACTGTATCACTGTGTGTCCTAAAGTTTCCTTTTTTATTCTTTCCCCCTCTCCTACTCCGTGTCCTCCTCTTTCTTTTACTTTCATTGGTGTCTAGTAGTTGTCAAGAAAGTGAAAACTGGTGCCAATGCTGTGATCTACGCCTTCAATATGCCTGGACAAAGTTATCATACTCACTCCCCAAGTGAGCTTTTACCGCTGCCCTTCATCCATTTAAGATACTCCCATCACAGTATCTTGTCATTATTTCAACAGATCTCAGGTCTTGCCTCTAGTCAAAATCCAGAAAACTCAACATCCTTCACACTCTTATAATGGTCCAAATTCCTAATTAATGATGTACTTTATGTTCATGTGTCCATTATTTTCTTTCTTACATCTTTTGAACTACATTGGTCTTCCTATGCACTGTCATTGTGATATATTTCTGCAACTCTGAATTTCCATTAGGTTATAGACTTTGCTTAAGATACTTTCTATGTCTAACTTCTCATGTTCTTTAAATGTCTTCTCACTTACAGTGCATAATCATCCAATTAAAATAACATTATCCATCTAGCATTTACATATTCTGTACCCATGCATACTTTCTTTTATAATACATATCACCTAATAAATATACATATCCATTTACTTATTTTATTTATTACACTTCCCTGTCAGAATGATAAGTTTAAAAGACATGGCTTTTCCTTGCTTTGAATACTAACATATCCCAAGACTAACAAACGTAAGATATTTTAGGTAACAATAAGCATTTGGCAAACGAATGAATGAAAATGTTTTATAGTTAGAAGGTGCAAAGACAAAAATATAAATATGAATAACGTATAATACAGATGAGTCTATTCTCTGTGTTAAGTGAAGCTATGATTTCAAAGAGAAATTAAAGGGAGAAACAACACTGAATACATGATAGAAGTAATCAAACACAGAAGAAAAACATTGAAAATATAGGTACTTACTTACTGGCTGCCTCTGTATGTGGTTTGCGCCCCTTCTCTAGATAGATTATTTCAAATGCTATTAAGCAGTCTTTGTGTGAATAAATATCTTTATTGACTTTAATAAGTGATCTTGTCAGTGAAGAGAAAAACACAAATTTCTTAAATTCAGGTGATATACCAGCATCTTTTCAAAAATATGAAAATTTATTTAGGTTCATATTAATTTGTTTTACTGCACTGAATACTGACTGAATCCCAAGTATGCTAAAATAAATATATTTATCTCTTGAGGTCATTAGAATAATAATTAAATAACAAAATGGCAAATTCAGTGATGTAGAAAATGTCAGACTGTAAATTCTTCTATTCTACCATGTTGTGGCATGCCATCCTAGGAATGCCTTTCTAAAACTCATTTCTGTTGGCAAAACATAATTTCAGCCAACAAGAATCTACTCACCTGTTTTAAAAAGAAAACAGCTGATCACTAATGTCAGATGCAGGAGGTGCAGGAGGTAGGATAACTTTTTGTACCAAATTCTGTAAAAACTAGTGAAAAAGAACATAGTAGCATAAGGTCATCTCAATAAAGTGTAGTGGAATTTGATAATAGTTATGTTCACTGTAATAGTGTTTCTTTTTTAATTATAAAATAAAAAAACTAATATTGGCTGATTTAAACAGTACATTGAACGCTTATTCCAAAATCATGATATTGCAACCTAAGTTTCCTTCAGAAAAACAAAACAAAACATAAAAAAGTGTTTTAACCTTTTCTTTTTAATTAAAAAGACAAGTTTAAAAGTGAGTACAACTTTTTAAACTTTATCTCGCTAAGCACAAAGCACATGGAAAGATGTATAAATGTGAAATTAACTTTTTGCTGCTCAGAAGCAAAATGTGGATTTGGGAGTAAGTGAGCCAGATTAAAAACATGCATAATTTACACTCCAGATGGGTGTATTCTCTGCTTTGAATGATACCTAGTGATTTAAGGAAAAATAAAATAAAGGGACAGTCAACATTAAGAAGGTGGCAGAAATAATCAAACACATGCCTTATATAAGAAAAGGCATAATGAAATTTCCGTAAGAATTTTTTTTTATTTTTTCATTAGTCAGAAACCAAATAACTATTTCACCAGCTTCAGCTTCAGCAGGAGCTTCAGTGCCCTTAGTGACAATGTGTACAGCTACAGCTTTAAATACCAAGAAAAAGGAAGTTTTGTATGTCCAAAAAGTCATTCTATGATATATGTTTGATTCTAAAGAATTCAGTCAAATGAACTTCAGTCTATTGAAAGATATCTGCCCACTAAAATTCAAGGAAAAAATATATATGATTTTTACAATGCAAAATATTTTAGCATGGGTACATTTTAGAAACTTATTCTTGAGAATAAAGCAATTAAGTCAGTATTCCCAGTTTATGTTATTTTAAAACATTTCCTTGAATCATTGCTGTTGTCCCTGGGCTTAGGATCTTCACTTGTAAATAAAAGCAAATGAAATATTTGATAATATTTAAAGGAGCATAATTAAGAAAAATCTCCCCAAATATTTGTTGATATGTTAGAGTCTATCTTGAAATTATTCCTCAAATAAAAGCTCACATAATTAATTTTAATTATCAAGGCAACTTTTCTAGGTAGAATAGTGACAGGTTTTCTATAGGAGAACACTTCAAACTCATTCTCAGAAATCATCTTTCTTGATATAATTGTTTCCACCTGACTAGACTCTGTCAATGGATTTTGATACCTTATTTGAGCAGGGCATTTTGAGTTGATGTATTTTTAAATATTAGGCATTCTTTTCATCTTTTAGTACATCCATTAAAAGCTCAAGGGAACAAAATTGAGAAAAAATCATTCTCTGGCCAAAAAAAAAAAAAAAGTCCTGAATCTTCCTAGGAATTTTAATACAATTTAATCATCATGCAAAAATGGAATGTTTGCTGCTATCAAAAAGGAAAAGTTGCAATGGGAATTTCACAAAAATTCTTGTCATTTAAAATGATCTTTCTCAAATTCTGCCAATAATGTCCAAGATCACAGAAATAAAATGAGCTTTGGAGGACAATGAGAGTTAAATTCATGAGAAATTAAGTAAAATATCTTTTGTCACCTATTTCAATTTTAATAAATTAAAACAATTAACTGATTATCAAATATTGTTTTAAATTTGTTGCTCAGTTCTGGAATAAAACAATGATGAGTAATTAACAAATGAAAATCATGGGACACTATCACCTTTGGTTGCTGTGGTGGATAACTAACTCAGTTTGATTTCACCTGCAGTGTGTGCTTTAAGTAATGAAAGATGCTCTGAAGCCCTTCAAAAATGTGGCCAATGTCAGGTTCTGATGATACATATAAAATCATTTTTTGGAAATATTTGCATTCACATTCATTTGGAAATATACTGCTGAAATGAGCGGTTTGCAAGAGAATAGATTTTACACAGGATACGTGAGTTTTTATGAGTATCTTACAATATTCACGCAAAAGTCAAATATCGAAGAGTGCAAGAGGTCTGTCTGCACACGAGAGAAACATAGAGTCCACCTGAAGGCTGAGCCTCCACGGCTGTGTCTCATGCAAGTCTCTACCGAGGATCTGCACTGGGAAGGCTCAAAAGCCAGTGAAAGAAGCCAGAAAGTCTGTGATGAAAGGTGAAGGACCTGTGCCAGAGACTGAGGGGTCTACACCGGAAGCAGGAAGTGAGCTCAAGACAGAGGCTAAGACCAGAGGTTCCCCTAAGAGAGTAGTAGCCTTAACAGTGACAGAGAAGATCTGAGCTCGTCTGATGAGTGTCCAAAATTGCAGACAACTCACTCAGATTTAGGATTTACTTACTTTGATTTAGGGATGTATACCTTGCCCTGCGGGACCAACTAGTAGGATTATTGGTGGACATCAGCCCTACTCTGCAGGATTTTCTACTACAGGGATTATTACACAAGTACTGGCGGACATCTTCCCTGTCCTATAGGATCTTCAACGTCAGAGACTATTATGGATATCAGCTCTGTTTTATGCACCCACTGGGTAAGAACGACTATCCCATAGTCACTGGATATTATATAATTTGTTATAGCTCCTTGAATAGGCTGCAACAGAGTCTTTCCTAGTAACTAGAAAGTCTTTGTTTTAATACTGAGGTGAGTAAAAATAATCAATAGCTTAGAAAAGAAACTAAGAAGGACTGATAGGATTCTGGGTAAGAAGGACTGGTAATGAGTAAAGATGCGGGGAATTCAGGGTATTGGGTCGCCACCTTCTGATGTTGCTGCTCTATAGCAGCTAGAGTGGAGCCTGGGCTCAGCCTTTTTCTCAAGGCTCCAGTGTTGCTGTTGTTTGTTAATCCTTTTACAGTGGGACTCATGGAGGACTCGAGTTCACCACAAATGTTCTGGCTGCGTCCTCTTACTCTGTCTCCCACAGAGGAGCAGAACAACTGAGTTTGTAGCAGGAGAGTCAGGCACAGAGAGCTTTTCCAGGTAATCTTCCACTCCCCTTGTCCTCTCATGCTTTTGGTGGCAATTTTTAGGTGGGTCTTCCCTGCCCTGAATCACACTGGCTCAATCCAGCTAGGTCTTTCCACTCAAACTGACCATTAACTATTAGTTAATATACCAGGGATACTGATAAGATTTTATATAGTAAATTTCATACATGCACATATATAATATACATAATAATATATAATACAATACATATATTACATGTATGTAATACATTATACAATATATAATATAATAATATATAATACTATTATATATAATGTATAATAAGTTTGCTAGCTAATTACAAACTTCATTTTATTCAAATATAGGTTAGAATGCACTGGATTCTGGATTAAAAAGTTAGGATATTAAAAACAAACTATCTCAAATGGAATTCCATTTACAAGCCTTGCTACTTTTGACAAATCATTTCAATATTTTTATCCTAGTTTTCCCTTAAAAATTGAAGTAATACAAGCTGTATATGTTCTGTGGTTTAAGAGTCAAAACATACACAAACACACACACACACACACACACACACACACACACACATAAAGGCACACAAATCAGTAATAATTAATTAATTTCTTCCTGGCAATTGATAAGCTAACAATAAACTTAAATTATTTCTAAATTCTTTACTGATTCTCAAACAGAAGTTTCTAAGTTAGTTGTAATGTTAGATGTTTGTACTGAAAATTGAAGACTGTTTTATACTAGAATATTTAAAATTTTTAGACACATCCATGTAGTACTGTCATTCCTTGAACACCTGAGTTATATGCTGAAAAATCTAATACTTTCACTGCAAAAATGTTATACATATATGTAATATTTTCACATTTGTTTTTGAAATTTTATGTAATATTTATTAGCCCATTTTAATTTTCTGTAACTAATAACAAAAATCATATTACAAAATAACAAGTTAATTCCATACATTAAAGGGCTGTTTGATTAAATACAAAACTGTGGGGAGATGTGTATAGTAGATTGTATTTTCAGGGTTTGGGATTTAGCTCTGTGGTTCCAGCATCTGTTTTACAAGAACAAGGTGCTGAGTTAGATCCCTAGTACCAAAAAATTAAAAAGTAAAAATTAAAATAAATGACTGTGTTTTCAAATTTTCCATTTAACTATACCCCATTTGATTAGTGTGTACATCATTAGCACAACAAGTAAATAAACTGGTGTAGGTACATATGATGCCACTTCATTGTTCAATTTAACTAAATAAATATTCAAACTACCCGGACTAAAATTCATCTGAAGTTGTTTTGCATTTCATTGTTACCTAATTGTTGCTCTACTTACTGCAAAGAGTTAATATCTCTCTAAAAACTCGATTATTTTGCTCTACTTTCCTCAAGTTCATATTTGAAATTCTGTGTCTCAGTGAGATGGCATAACAGGTCTTTTATCCATCAGCCTAAGAACCAGTCACTCTTTAGACACAAATCCTCCAAAGCCAGATTTTGGATATCTCAGCCTTCAGGATTATTAAAAAACAAAAAACCCATAGTCACTGGATATTATATAATTTGTTATAGCTCCTTGAATAGGCTGCAACAGAGTCTTTCCTAGTAACTAGAAAGTCTTTGTTTCAATACTGAAGTGAGTAAAAATAATCAATAGCTTAGAAAAGAAAAGAAAAAAAAAAAAAAGAACAAAGTACAATTCTTACAACCAGAAGTTAAAATATCCCTGAAAATTACATTCCATTATAATTAGAAAAATAATTTTAAGAATATAATTAATCTTCTTAAATTTGAGCATGATACAACTATTTTTTTTAATATACAAAATGTTGCCAAAGTTAAAAAAAAATGTTCCTGTTATTGTTTCAGAATGCTTGTACAGTATCATTAGAGCAGATACAATTAAGTAATTAGAAAGATCATTCAGTTGCCTCTAGTGATTTTACTCTCTCATGTGTTTGTATTTCCAAACATGAAAACAAATGATCATGCTAAAAGATAATCTGGATAACGAAATGTGTAGTATTATCACATATTTCAAATGAAAGCAATTACTGAACTGTAAACCTGTGAAGAATATAGCTGTCAAAATAATAATTAGCTTATCTTAAAAAAGACAGCTGTATATTTCTACTCTAATAGTAAAATTCAAGATTGGTTATGGCACAACAATATTTAAAGGATCATTTTAAAAGGTTTTATAGCAAAAGAATGGACTTTTTAAAAAACACAGTTGAATTACAAATGAGAGACTAGAAAAGATGAGTGGATATATACAATACTATGCTATAATAATCCAATTACTTTCCATAGTCCAGAAATAACATGCAATTTCCACACCTGGAAATATAGTAGGTTGTTATTTACACAGTTTGATTCTGAATATATAGTAAACTTTTTTTTCACATCTAGGCCTATTATTTTCTCTTTCTCTATCTCTAAGTTAAAAGTGACATTTCTTTCAGCCTGCTGTTTGCCTTGACAAACAACATTCTTCTTTCTTCTCCTGGGATAAACTTGATTGAAGGAAACGCGTCAAGTAAGGAAGCAAAAGTGCAAAAGTGTGTTTCCCTATTGGTCCAGCAGTGTCTGCTGCTGACTTCCCAGAAGGGAGATGACAGCAGCTTCATAGGGTCCTCGCAATTTTATATTTGCTTGAAAAAAGAAACAGAAAATTTAAACCACTTATCGGAGCATTATTCAATCTGCCTTGGAGGGAGAAGCAGTTCTCTTCCTACTTTATTCTCTATGCTCTTTCAATTTGACAACTTTTCTACTGAAGAATGTTAACATCTGAAGCTTACAATGAAAAGAAGAAGTGATGTTGTTTGAAAGGAAGGAGATTTTTTTTTTTTTAATTTACCATTTGCCTGCTGGAAGAGCAATATATTCGTGCAGCTGAATTGTCAGTCTCTGAAAACACTAAATTAGCTCTGTATTCAGATATCATGTTTGTGGAAATGCAGTGATTGTATCTGGCACTGACAAATGTTGTTTATTGTCCACTCCAAGAATTAAATGTAGGCTACAAAGCCACATCAGAGGAAATATTACAAAATAGTATATTTTATAACCAGCATGTTCTTTTACTACAGATAACTTGATTTAACGTTTCCAGATTTAGTCATTTAACCTCTGACCAGGGTGCCAGAAGTCATCACTGCTGCAATGATGGTCTTTTAAACCAATAGTGCTGGGAAAAATCAGATAAGTAGAAACAATAGGGTAATTTGAAAGCTTGTCTTACACGATCAACCAAAATCGATTCAAAATATATTGAAGACTTAAATATAATACTGAAAATAGGGAAATTCCCAAAGAAATTATAAGGAATAAGTTCCCAGACATTAGTCTGGGCAATGATTACTTGAGCATAACATTAAAAGCACAGATAACATAAACAAAAATAAATGGAACTATGTTAAATTGAAACCTTCTGCACAGCAAGGAAAACACTCCTCAGAATTAAAAAGTCAGCTTACACTATGGGAAAATGTATTTGTAAACTTTACATCTGGTGCAGAAAATCTAAAAAATGCTTGGAACTCATTGGAAGGGGAGAAAAAAATGGAAGTAAATTTTAAAAAAAGTAATAACTCAAATAACACATGGGTTAACGACTTCAATAGGAATTTATCCAAAGACACAAAAATGGCTACACATTTATGATAACTTATCCAAGTCATTAGTCATCAGAGAAATGCAACTCAAAACCTCAATGATACATTAATGTACACCTGTAATACTTGCTAACACTAAAACACAAAACCTGTTGGCAAGGTGATGCAGAATTAGAAGCCCTTTGTCGCTGTTGTTAGGAATGTTAACTGGGTCACCTGCTATGGAAAACAGTGGCCCCATAAAGAATTTTAAAAAAACAAAACTTTATTTTTTATCCAGCAATGATAATTTGGATCTTAAAATATTTGTACCCCTTATACATTCCTTGCTGTATTGTTCATAGTAGCCATGACATGCAAATAAAGTAAATGACTATAAGTAGATGAAGAAAATTTAAAAAAAAACATTAACACAATAAAATAATACTCAGACTTATAAACAAAATAAATTTTTACATATAAAATTATGTAAAAAAAGCATGTTAATCGAACTTAGCCATCCACAGAATAATAGTGCATGATTCCATTTATAAAGACTGTCTAAAAAGTTAAATTCATAGGTTTAAAGAGTGAAATGATATTTGACAGGGTTTGAAAAGAGGCAATGATAGTTACTGACCATTGGGAATTAAGTTTTATTGAAGCAAAGTGAGTATGTCATGGAGTGGTTGGAAAACCTATTTAAAGAGTGCTGCAATGGCACCCAGGCCTCTCCAGGCATATGGGCCACACTACCCAGCAGCTGAGCATCAGAGAAGATGGGCTCTAAACTAAAACTAGTATTCAAGTTTCATTGCAGTGTTGGTACTTTGTGATAAATAATTGGATTTTGCCTTGTTGGTTAGGAACTTGGTTGCTAAAAATCTCATCATAACTGCTCTAGAGATTTGTATAGTATCGTGTGTACAGTCAGTAGTAGTGTACTGCATTGTTAAAATTCTAATATGTATTTCAAGCTAATAATACTCACCTCAATAAAATAAAGTAAAATAAAAAAGTTTCAGGCTGATAATAAACTTTAACATGTGCTGAGTTAACAGTGTCTCTGATGATGAAGCTCTCAGAATCTCTAAATCCATGTAATTTCACATCAAATTTTGAATTATTCTCATAATATAGTTTCTAAATGTGTTATCTTATAGTATGTTGTGGTTTTGATCACAATATGGCCTAGAAATCTCATGCTCAGAGGTGGGGCTATATTCTTTAGTGGTAAATTTATTGATAAGTTGATAACTGGATGTGCTGTGAGGAATAGTGTCCTGGTTGCTGGAAGTGAGGCCCCAGAGTCCTGCTACTGAAGAGCATATTGATCTTTCCAGTGCTTCTGGCTCCATTGCCTCGGTGCCATATTTAAGTAGCTTTCCTTGCCTGGCCTTCTCTGCTATGGCATTTCTGCCTTACAGTTGTCTAACTGCGTATTGAACATTCTAAAGCCATATTTCCAAAATTGTTCTCCTCTTTGAAGTCTTGGATCTCATTAGTTTTGTACCAGTAGAGAATAAATAATACACAGGCAAAAAAGATGGAGTGACACAAAACTATGCAAGAGGCAACAAAATGAAACCTTGTATAATTAGTACAAAATAATCAAATATTGAAATAAAAATAGAATATCAAATAACTTGACAATACAGATTAAAGTAGTAATGAGGGGACTGCAAATATAGAAAATAAATCAGAAATTTAATGAATTGCATAAATAAAATCATTAGTGATTAAAAATAAAACACAAAAGGGAAATATAAAAATAGATTTGAAAAAGACTTGTCAAATTGGAAGATAAATTTAAAGAAAATATTTAAAACTCCAAAGGAAAAAATTTGAAAGAAAAAAGAAAAATTAAATGGTGTACAAGATATAATGTAAAAGGTGAAAATAAATCTAATGGATGTTGAAGAAGAATTTGGGATAAGGACCGGGGATTTAGCTCTGTGGTTCTGGTACCTTCATGGCACAGACAAGGGCACTGAGTTTGATCCCATATAACATACCACACTGTGGGCATGGTGGCTCACATCCACCAGCAATCACCACCACATAACACAGTGCTAGGAGTGGTGGCTCACGCCTGTAATCCCAGCACTCAAGAGGCAGATGCAGGAGGATTGCTATGAGTTTGAGGCTTCCCTGAGCTACATAGAGAGCTCAGGGACAGCCTGAAATACAAAGTGAAACTCTGCACCCCTCAAAAAAAAAAAAAAAAAGAATTTGGGATAAACCATTTTAAGGATAGAGCTTCAGATGTTTTCAAATATCATAGCCTAAGTATGAGAAAAATGAAACTAACAAGCATGAATATTTTACTCAAATTATTTAAGTATTTATAAATTTTTTAGGAATTTTCTGAAATATTAATAAATATTTAATTATACAAATATATTTGGCAAATTGAAGATAATTTCACAAATTATCAAAAGTAGGAATATCTTGACTAACTCTGCATTAAGAATATATTTTGTTTCATCTATAAAAATTGAATTATAGATCTTCTACCAAAAGGCACTCAAAACAGTAGAGCCAAAAATGTTAAGAAATTATACACATCAGTTAATATTATAATTTGAATGTCAAATATCCCTCAAAGTCTCATATGATGAGTGCTTGGACATTACCTGTGGTACTATTGAAAACTCCTAAATAAAACTTTCAAATGGAAAAAAGTTGAATACTTAGAGGTATTCCACTGATGGAAGTATTCAAACAGCCAGTCAGTCCTCCATCTGCTCTCTGGCCATCATGGTGTGAGCAAATGTTTTTACTTTGTACTCCTTGATATGGTGTTCTATCTCAACACAGAAACCTCAGTAACTGAAACGAGAGTTCTAGCTAACCAAGCAGTGACACTTCTGAAACCGAGACAAAATAAAACCTTTCTCCCATTAAATTGATTTATATCATGAATTTTATTACAAAGGTGAAACAATTAACATGGTGAAATAGTTCATAAAACATTTTATTTTTTCTAATCTTTCTATAATATAAAGACCTTCTTTTTTAATTAATTGGTAGTATATTCTGGCTTCTCATTCTGAAAGAACATTTATGAGTGGGAGGCTTTGGAACCAGCGACTGCGCCACTGAATCTGCACCAGGGTTGGAGCTTACTGGCCTCCAGGCCCATGCCAGTAGAGTGCCCAGGGACTGAGGTTAGCAGCAGGTGGCTCTGGAACCACCGAGTGCGCCATCGAATCTGTGCCGGGGTTGGAGCTTACTGGCCTCCAGGCCCACTCTGGAAGTATGCCCAGGGACTGAGTTTAGCAGTGGGCGGCTTTGGAAATGACGTCTGTGCCATTGAATCTGTGCCAGGGTTGGAGCTTGCTGGCCTCCAGGCCCACGCCAGAAGAGCGCCCATGGGTTGAGTTTAGCAGGTCAGATTCTGACTTTCTCCATATCAACTACAGAAGCACATCCAGTGACCTTTTATTGGTGAGTAGGTGGGCCTGCTGGAACATCAGCCAGTACCATTGCAGCTGCACAGCACCTACAGCCTATTGGCCTCCAGGCTCACTGCACAAGTGAGCCCAGAGACTCTGTATTGGTGAGCAGGTGGGCCCACTGGAACCTCAGGCAGCGCCATTATAGCAGTGCAGGAGCCAGAGCCTTCGTTTCTCTAAAGAAGACCAGAGAACGTGTCCTGACTATATTGATTGAGCGCCTCATATGGTGTGCCAGAACTAGGGGTTTTTCTTTAGGTCCCAATATAGACTGTAAAGAACAACCCAGGAAATACTGATATTTTAAGGTTCCTAGCTATTAGGAGGAAAGAGACCTGCAAAAAACATCACCAAAGACCAGGGCAGGTACAAAGTCAAAAACAACAGCAAGGAGAAAAAGAGATGAGGAAACACTCAAAGTCTCAGATACAAAGATCCTCACCTCAAGGTAACACAGCGGGAAGGGAAAGAGAGAAGTTTGATGGTCAGTCTCCAGGGTCCTCAGAAATAGTAACCAAAGCAGATCTAGTAAAATGGAAATCAGAACTGATCTCTGAGATGACAGCAGATATATTGGACACTGTCAACACAATGATTAATAAAGCTAAAGAGGAAATCATTGAGTTGATAGAATCCAAGCTAGTAAAAGCAATGGAAATGTTTAAAAACCTACAAACAGAAGCTCAGCAAATTAAGAAAGAAAATGAAAGTTTGCACAATAGAATGAATTTGGCAGAAGACTGAATTTCAGACCTAGAAGACAGGATCTCAACCAATGAACTGGAAAGGTATAATTATGGAAAAAAGCAAGCGATAATGAAAAGTCAATCCAACAGCTCCTAGATGATTCAAAGAAGAATAGCATAAGATTGATTGGAGTCACTGAGGAAGCAGGAGACAATGCTAAAGACATCCAAAAACTATTCACAGAGATAATGGCAGAAAACTTCACAGAAAAAGGTAAAGAATTGGCCATACAAATAAATGAAGCATACAGAATACCACAGGCCCATGACATGAAAAAAAAATCTACACCTAGGTACATAATCATAAAAGTCTCAGATATCCAAAAGAAGAATGAAATACTGAAAGCAGCCAGAGAAAAGAAAATAGTTACATTCCAAGGGAAGTCCATCAGATCACCGCAGACTTCTCAACTCAAACACTCAATGCAAGAAGAGCCTAGAGTGAAGTCTTTCAAGCCCTAAAGGAAAACAACTTCCAACCCAGACTAATGCATCCTGCAAAACTATCCTTCAAAATTGATGGGGAATAAGATACTTCCATGACAAAGATCTAGAGAAAAAAATCCAAACTTTCAAAACTTTCCAAACTTCTGGAGCCACAAAAGACCCAAATAAGCCAATGCAGTACTAAGCAACAGGGACATGTGGGGGGTATTGCAACTCCAAACCTGAAACTATACTATAAAGCCACCGTCATAAAAACGGCATAGTACTGCCAAAGTAACAGAACTGAGGATCAGTGGAGTAGACTAGAAGATCCAGAAACTACTCCAGATACACTGAGCCACCTCGTCTTTGACAAAGGAGACAAAAATCCTCAATGGAGGAAAGATAGCTTCTTTAACAAATGGTGCTGGAAAAACTGAGCTTTAACTTGCCAAAGACTAAAACTAGATCTAACTCTTTCACTGTGTACCAAGCTAAAATCAATGTGGATAAGAGACCTAAATATTAAAACAGACACTATAAACCTGTTGCTAAACAGGTTAGGTAAAACTCTCGAAGACATTGGCTTAGGGAAAGACTTCATGAACAAGACTTCTATAGCACAGGAATTGGCTGAAAAAAATCAACAAATGGGACCTCATTCTTTTAAAAAGCTTCTGCACAGCAAAGGAAACCACCAATAGAATAAAAAGGCAACCAAAACTGTGGGGAAAAAATCTTTACCAGCTGTTCCTCAGACAAAGGGCTACTATTAGAATATATAAAGAGCTCAAAAAAAATCAGCCCACCCAAATTTAATGACCCAATTCAAAAATGGGTGTCTGAAATGAACCGATATTTTTCAGAGGAAGAAGTAAGAGCAGCTAAGAAGCATATGAAGAAATGCTGAACATCATTAGTCATTCAAGAGATGCAGATGAAAATAACACCAAGATTTCATCTCACTCCACATAGAATGGCTGCCATTTCAGAATTAGCCAGCAGCAAGTGTTGGCAAGGCTACAGAGAAGAAGGAACCCTTCTCCACTGTTGGTGGGACTGTTGACTCGTACCACCCCAGTGGAGATAAGTTTCGAGATTCCTCAAAAAGCAGGATTGGTGGTCTCATTTGACCTGGCCATCTCCCTGCTAGGTATATACATACAAGAATTAAAAGACTCATGTCACAGTGACATATGTGCACCTATGTTTATAGCAGCCCAATTTGTGATTGCTACATCTTGGAAACAACCCAAGTGTCCATCAACTGGAGACTGGATAAAAAAACTGCGGTTCTTCTACAGAATGGAGTATTACCCTGCCATAAAAAATGATAAGTTCGAATCATTTCTACTTAAATGGACATACCTTGATGATATCCACATAAGTGAAATAAATAGGTCACATATAGGTTACATGTTGCATCTTTTCTCTGGTATGAGAAAATAAAGATGTAAATGAGTCCTAGAATTGCATGTTATATATTGGGAAATAGAAAATGCTCAAAGTAAAATAGGGTGAAGGGGGAAAAATAATGAGATTATTACAAAAAGTAAGGAAACAAATTTTATGTATATGGGGGGTAGGGTGGGTAGGGCTATGGGAAAAATGAAAATTAAATTGTGCCTTATACTGATACAAATCCCCATTATGGAGTGCAATCATGATGTGTATATTTAATGTACCAATAAAGATAATAAAAATAATGCCAAAAAAACTCAATAAAAATAAAATAAAAGAACATTTACTTGTTACACCTAAAAAGTCACTATATAGTTTTGATTTGAATCATAATGTTAAATGTTTTGATTTATTCATAAAATACTAACAAATATCCTGATTTAAAATGTCCCAGATGTTTGATTACAGGTTTTGAAAAGCTTTTAAATTTCACTGATTATTTAAGCTAGCCATGAGTATACTGGAAATATCATCTCTCAATTATGTCTTTTTTATATTGTCCAATTTTCTCATGAAAATAAGACATTGTCAGTCTATTTAATTTCACTTAAAGCAGAAGTATTCATTACATTTTTAGAAATAAATACATATATTTATAGAACATTGATTAATATAAGGTGTAATTTTGCACATAAGTTTCTAATATTTTAAAAGGACTATTTAGGCTGCTTATTGTATTACTAGTTTTAAAATCATGAAATACATTACAACAATCGAGTGAATATTAGTTTTCTGGTTGTATTTTTACTCCATTATCATCAGTAAAAGTAATAATAAAAACACTTGGCCAGCAACATATTCATAGCTTAGTCTGTAAGTGATCAATATAGTTATATCTTCACCCAATGAAAGGATCTCTAAGGTGAAAGTATCTTAAATGGAACACCAATGGAAGTCACACTTGGTACACGGAGAGTGAAACAGGTGTATAAATACTTGGCTTCAATTTTTCTAGAACTCCAAATCAGTGTGGAAGTAGAAAGTGGTACCTTTTCATATCTCTGAGTCCAGGTAAGCCTGATAATTTGAGAAAAAAAAAAAAAGAAAATCTGTGTAAGTATGGAACTTGATTTTCATCTACTCTGTAGAGCTTGGATCAGAAAAGATGTTTATGCTAATTGAATTATTGAATATTAATTTTTCTGTCCAAGATTGGAAGTTATCTCAAGAATTCTGTACAATTAGAAAAGTGTTAAAGAAAAAAAAAGTGAAAAGGAAACACTTATTGTGATTTAATAGATAAGATGACAAGCTGATTCTTTCTCAAATACATTTGACTTAAAAGTATAACTCTTGGGCCAAGGATTTAGCTCAGTGATTCTGGCACCTGCGTTGCAAGTACAAGGATCCAGGTTTGATCTTTGAAAACCACATACAATGATATTAGGTATGGTGACTCACACCCAGAATTAATCAGAACCTCATGCAAAAATGCCACTGCTTGGTGTGGTGGCTGACACCTGTAATTCCAGCACTTGGGAGGAAGAGGTAGGAGGATTGCTTTGAGTTCAAGGCTGAGCTGAACACTGGCCTGAACTATGAAAATGAGACCCTGTCTTAAAAAAAGAAAATTAATTTTTTATAGCTCTTTTCTGATCAAGTACAAAAGCAAAATAATAACTAACTTAAAACACCCAGACCCAGCAAGGGAATGGTTACTGAACCTGCAGATATCTGGTGACTTTTGATGACCCATAGGCCTCCAGGGAGAATTGCACTAGTAGAAAGGTGCAGTGGACACACTGGAGTGCAGCACCTACTATTATTGAAATATATAAGTTAGCCTTGGATAGACTGAGGGTCAGCACCAGTCACTAAGGAAGCTCCACCCACCACCCAGAGGGAGAGAGAATCTACATCTGCCGTGGTGGCTGTATTGACAAAGGGCTAAGATCCTTGTAAAACAGCTCTGCAGGATGTAAAGACTTACAAGCTGGAACAGTCTTTCCTAACAAGAGTGCAAGCTACCAGACTGCCACATATTGACATCCCTGCACCATCCTAGGTGCTGTCTGTCACACTGAAAATTCAATCAATGGGGGAAGGAAGAAAACCTATAGACTAGTTATTAGTGAGTTTGTGGAACCAACACCCTCTTTAGGTGCCTGGACTGACAATGGGAGAAGAGTAGCTTGTACATGCAGTAAAACCTTACAGAGTTCAAATCAGTACAAGTTCAGGAAGATCAGCTCAGGCATTGTAGCCAGAGCCACGACTGAATCTCAAGGGTCGATGGCTGTCTCCTTATGACTAATCAACTGCAATCTACGTTCTGCTTCCTATAGTGTTTACAGGCAACAGAAGATCTACGGTATAAAGAGCTTTGGTATTGTTTCAATTTTTTTCTGTTTTCTAACCTCTCTTTTATTCTTCCATTTCTCTACTTTCTTTTTCCTATGTCTTTTTAATTTTGACATTTTTCTTCTCTCAACTGCTCTTGTTTTTAAAGGAGAATTAAAATACTGTCCCGTTTGACTGTTGTAGCTGAGTACTCCTATTCTTTTGTTTTACATCCTCTCTTTTCCTCCTATCAGTATCAATTCCCTAAAGTCTTTTTTTTTTTTTAATTTTTATTTTTTTTTTTGAGACAGGGTCTCACTTTTGTGGTTCAAGCTGGCCCTGAGCTCAGCCTCTAACTCACATCACAACAATCCTCCTGCCTCTGCCCCCCGAGTGCTGAGATTACAGGCATGAGCCACCATGCCCAGCACTGTAGTATGTGGTACTGGTTGCTGGGCGTGAGTGTCCATGCCCAGTATGGTATGTGGTTACTGGGGATCGAACCTGGGTCCTTGCCCTTGCAAGACAGGCGTCAGAACCACTGAGCTAACTCCTTAGCCCAATTCCTTAAAGTCTTGGTCCTTCCTTTCACTTCTTTCTCTAGAGTTATAAGAGGTTGAATTAAGCATCTAGTTGTTCTGATGTTGCTGGTCTGTTATGTTTTGTCTCTTCTGTCTCTTTTGTTTCTAGCCTGTTTTCCAGGATTTGTATGATCTTTATATGTCATCTCACCCTATTTCTAGTATCTCTCCTTCACTATATATCTCTCTACCACCCAGACTCCCTCAAAGCTTTATTCACAAAGGGTGACACTGACATACTGAAGGGCCTATATACTATAAATATATTTCTGCTTAGTTCTAAACTTTGGCATGTACTCATAGATCTAGCTAATGAGATTAAACATATCAGAATAGTGATTGCCAGTTTGTCATTACCCAGGCTGTTTGATACTGTGGATGATACTGATTATATTATTTTGATTAAGGTGCTCTGACTATTCTGTTAAACCTCATTGTGAGCCAGAACTGAGATTATTTAAGGGCCACTATAGTTCCAAGAAGGACAATCCAGGAAGTAGCATTCTCTAAGGAGTCTAAATATTAGAGATATAGATACTTGCAAAAACCATTCTCCAGATAGCAACCCAGGAATTAAACCAAAAACATCAGCAGAAACAACAATAATAAAATAGAAACTAGAAAAAAAAATCAAGATACAAAGATCATCATCACAGAGAAATCTGGGGTAAAATGGGATGGAAAGTACCAAAATTCAACCCCCAGGACTCTATGAGCTGGTAACAAAATAGGGTGCAGTTAAAAATGAAATTGGAAATAATTTCTCAAATAATAGAAATAATGTCCATAGTGAAAAAATATATGATTAATAACCATAGAGATTAGGAACATGATGGAATCTCAGTTTATGAATGTAATGGAATCTATTAAACAGCTTCAAACAGAATTTCTAGGAGTTTAAAAATTCCAAGGAAGATTTGAGAAGTAGGATTCATGAATGTGAAGACAGAATATCAGACCTAGAAGATAGGATTGAAGTCAGTGAAAACAAGGAATAATTTATGGAAAATAGCAAGGGACTATGGGAAATCAATTCAGAAGCTGTTATATGATGCAAAGAAGAAAAATATAACACTGATTAGAGTCAGTGAAAAAAACAAGAGATAGTGCAAAAGACATTGCTTTTGTTCACAGAATTAATGGCAGAAACCATCATAGGAAAAAAGAAAAAAGTTAGCGACATAGGGTTCTAAATAGCCATGTTAATATATATATATATATACACACACACACATATATACATATACATATATATACAAATACATATATATACATATATATGTACATATATATCTCAATATTTCTTATGTTGAGTTTTAAGAATCTTGATCATTATATGCATGAGAATAGCTCATCAGAATCACAACACACTTCTCAACACAAACACTGAAGGAGAGCCTAGAGCGAAATATTTCAGGCTCTAAAAGAATAAAACCTCCTACTTAGATTGATGTATCCTGCAAATTCTTCTTTTAAAATCAATAGAAAATGAGATTCTTCCATGATAGAGGACACCTAAGAAACTTCACGAATAGCAAACTTGCACCACAAACAATTCTAAATAATATCTTAGAAAAAGGCAAGAACATCACAATCCTATGAAATCAAGCAGAGTGAATTCATTGTGAAAGGCAGGAAACTGAATGAAAAGAAGAAAAAGGAAAGAATAAAAGAGCCAAAATAGGAGAACATCATGACAGGGATAAATCAGTTCATATCAGTTATAACCATTAATGTTAAAAGCTGCAATGTTCAAAGTAAAAGAAAGACTGGCAGAATGAATCAAGAAACATGAGAGTCTACATGAGAATGTAGACTCATACAACCCCTATGTAGAACAGTTTGGAAATTCCTCAAAAACCTATGATTGGAGGTTGCATTTGACCCGGCCATCTCTCTGCTAGGTATATGCACACAAGAATTAAGAGATTCATATTACAATGACATATGTGCACGTATGTTTATAGCAGCTCAGTTTGTGACTGCTAAATCTTGGAAACAATCCAAGTGTCCATCAACTGGAGACTGGATAAAATGTTGTGGTTCTTCTACACAATGGAGTATTACTCTGTCATAAAAAATGATGAGTTTGAATCATTTATGCTTAAATGGATGTACCTTCAAGACATCCTCATAAGCGAAATAAATATGTCACAGATACGTAAATATAGTATCTTTTCTCTGGTATGAGAAAATAAAGATGTAAATGAGTTCTAGAATGTATACTATATATTGTGAAATAGAAAGCACTCAAAGCGTAATTCAGTGAAGGGGGAAAATAATGAGATTGTAACAAAAAGAAAGGAATGTATATAGGGGTAGTAGGGTGGGTAGGACTATGGGAAAAATGAGAATTAAGTTGTGTCTTACATTGGTATAAATCCCCATTATGGAGTGCAATCATGATGTGTATATGTAATGTACTAATAAAGATTTCAATAAAAAAAGCAAGATCCAACAATATACTGTATAAGACACACACCTAATTTAGAAAGGAATCCATAGACTGAAAGTAAAAGAATAGAAAACAATTCTCCACACAATAGGAAACTGTATAAAAAGCAGAAGTGGCTACTTTATTTGCAGGGGAAGTCGACTTTAAACTCAAACTAATGAAGGGAAACACTTTCTTGTACGGGAAACAACCCTAGAGGAAAGGAAGACATTCATAAATATTTATACAACAAACTATTGCACATAACTATATTAAACAAATATTAATGAGCATGAATAGCCAGATAAGCACTAATATAATAGTAGGATGGAACCTCAAGAACCCACTGTAAAAAAGAACCAAATCAGTTGGACAAAAGCAAAAATGAAATACTAGAACTGAACCAAAATTTTGAGTGAAAGGATTTAATAGATATCTATAGTGTATTCCACCTGACAAAATCAGACTATACCTTCTTCTCAAATGGACATCAGTTATTTTCCAAAACAGCATGAGTATATTAATCAATTAATTAATTAATTATATTTTGAGACAGGGTCCCGCTTTGTAGTTCAGGCTGGTCCTGAGCTCAGCCTCCAACTCACATCACAGCGATCCTCCTGCCTCTGCCTCCCAAGTTCTGGGATTACAGGTGTGAGCCACCACACCTGGCACTGTGGTATGTGGTACTGATTGCTGTTGGTTGTGAGTCTCCACACCCAGTATGGTATGTGGTTACCAGGGGATCGAACCTGGGTACTTGTGCTTGCGAGACAGGTGCTGGAACCACTGAGCTAAATCCTTGGCCCAGCATGAGTATATTTAAACAAATATATAAGAATTGAAGTTATCACCTGTATATTGTTAGTGCATAGTGCCTTGAAATTGGAGATGAGTACCAAAAGAATTTCCAAAAATGTTACAAAAACATAGAAATTGAAGAACACTCTCCTAAGTAATCAATGCCTCACAGAAAATGCTAAAGAAGAAATCAAACAGTTTCTATAGTGAAATGATATTGCCATCACAACATAGAGAAATCTATGGGACAGAATGAAAGCAGTTCTACAACAGAAATTTATTGCAGTGAATGCACATCATAAAAAGATAGCAAGTTCATATGAATCTCAAGCTACTAGAAAATGAAAAACAAGACAAACTCGAAGCTCATTCAAGGGAAGAAGTTATAAGGATTTGAATAGAAATTCATGCAATGGAGACTAAAAGAATGATACAGAAAATCTATGAAAGGAAGACATGGTTTATGAAAGAATAGAGAAAATCGACAAATCCTTAGCCAACCTTAGTCAGAAGGAAGGAAATGGCTCAAATTAATGCAATTAGGAATGAAAATAGTGAAATCACAAGAGATTCAGCTGAAATCTATAGGACAATAAACACCCACTTTGAGAATCTGGATTCCACTGAGATAAAAAACACAGAAGAAATGGACAGATTCCTAAAAACATATGAAATCCCAAAGTTGAATGAAGAAGATATAAATGCAAAACACCCCAGTATCGATGTGTGAAATTGAAAATATAATTAAAAAGCAACAAAAAGAGCAATCCTGGCCCCGAAGCTTTTACTGCTGAATTCTATAAGACAATAATAGAAAGGCTAGCAGCATTGCCACTACTTCTCAAATTATTTACTGAAATTGAAAGGGAAGAAATACCCTTAAATTATTTCCTGTAAGCAACCATTACCTGGATTCCAAAAGCAGAGAAAGACTCAACTAAAAAGAAAGCTACAGATCAATCTTCTTAATGAACATAGATGAAAAATCTTCAATAAGATACTGGCTAAAGCATACAAATTTGAGAAGATTATATACACTGACCAAGTTGGATTCTTCTGAGGAATGCAAAGATCATTCAACATACATAAATCAATAAATATAATACACTGTGTTAACAGACTCAATGACCAAAACCACGTGAATATCTCAAGAGAAACAGAAAAAGTGTTCGACAAAAGCCCAACACTTATTCATGATTAAAATTCAACAGATAATTGGAAGAGATAGTCTTTATCTCAACCTGTAAAATCTATACATAAAAACCCAACAGCCAGCGTCATATTATACTGTCAAAAAGTGAAATCTGTCATGCTAAGGTCAAGAATAAGGCAAGAATGTTCACCATCACAACGTCTGTTCAATATAGTTCTGGGAACAATAACCACAACATATAAACAATGAAAAAAATAGAATAAAGACAGGAAAAGAAGAAGTTAAAGTGTCACTATTTGCTGATGGCATAGTACTATACCTAGAATATCTGAAAAACTCAGGCAAAAGATTGCTTGATTTAATTGCCAGATTGAATATAGTTGCTGGGTACAAAATTAACATTCAAAAATAAATAAGCTTTATATACAGAGACAACAGACTAATTGAAATCTAAATTGAGGATCAGTTCCTTTCACAATAGCATCCCCCAAAATTAAAATTTCTATGATATCTGATAAAGCAAGCAAATGACCTCTATTCTGAAAATGACAAAGCACTGTAAAAAAAGGAGATTGAAGAGGATGTCAGAAAATGGATAGCTATCCCTTGTTTCTGAGAAGAACCAGTATTGTCAAAATAGTCATACTCTCAAAACTTCTGTGTAGATTCAGTGTAATCCTAATTGAAATCCCAGAAACATAGTTCACAGCACTAGGGAAAATTATCCAAAAATTCATCTGAAACCAAAAGAGACGTAGAGTAAGAAAAGCAATCCATACAACAAGATTATGGCAGAGGTTTTCACAATCCCCAATTTGAAACAATACTACCAAGTCACTGTAATAAAGGCAGCATGGTACTGGCAATGAAACAGACTTGAGGATAAAAAGAACAGACAAGAAGATGCAGAAACTCCAGGCACGCTAAGCTGCCTCATCTTTGACAAAGGAGCCAAACACTCTGAATGGAGAAACGATAGCCTGTTTAATAAATGGTGCTTGAAAAATGGGTTTCTACCTGCCAAAAGTTAAAGCTAGAAGTCTTTCAACATGAACTAAGCTAAAATTAAAGTGAATTGGAGATTTAAATATTAAAACAGAAATGCTAAACCTGCTGGAAGATAGGTCAGGTAGAATTATTGAAAATATTAGCATAAGGAAAGGATTTACAAACAAAACCTTACAACCTGGAAACTAGCAGAAGGAATCAATAACTGGGATCTCACTTTATTTAAAAAAAAAAAAAAAAAAAAGCTCTGCATAGCAAGAGAAAGCACCAACAAAGTGTAAACACAAACTATAATTTGGGAAAAAAATTTTACCAGGTGTTCCTCATAAAAAGTCTACTATCTAAAATATATAAACAACTTAAAAAATTAGACTCCACCAGATCTAAAAACCTACTTCAAATATGTGCATCTGAAATCAACAGATATTCATCAAATAAAGTAATGCAGCAAAAAACTAAGACAAGATGTTGAACATCATTGGTCATTCAAGAGATACAGATAAAAAAAATACTGAGATTTCATCTTACTCCAGACAGAATGGCTGTTATCAAGAAATCAACCAACAACTAATTTTGGATGTGCTATGGAGAGAAAGAACCCCACTTCACTGCTGGTGTGAAGATAGACTGTGGAATTCGTTGTGGAGATTTTCAGAAAACTAGAATTAGATTTCCCATTTGACCCTACTATTTCCCTGCTAGGTATATACATGAAAGAATTAAAAGTACCTTATCACAGAGACATATGTGTACTCATGTTTGTAGTATCACAATTTGTCATAGCTAATCTCTGGAAATAGCTCAAAGACCCACAAACTGGAAAGTAAAGAAGATTTTTTAAAAAATAAAATAGAGTATTACTTAAATTTGAGTATTCATACTAAAGTGAATGTACCTTGAGGCCATTTCCATAAGTGAAATAAATAGGACATAGGTGTATATAAATCATATCATTTCTCTAGAGTTAGAAACTAAAGGTGAAAATGAGGTCAGAATTTATGATAGATATTGTGAAATAGGAAATAAATGTTTAAAGGGAAAAGGAAATGTAAAATAGGAGAAAGTAAACAATGGAAAAAAATGATGGTAAAAACAAAAAAGGGAAACAAAGCTGTATATATATCTATATATCTATATATATACATATATATAGATATATATGTGTATACATATATATTATATATATATATAATATATATATATATATATATATATATATATAGAGAGAGAGAGAGAGAGAGAGAGGGATCTGTAGCAAGAGCAGGCAGGGGAATAGGAAAAATGAGAATCAAGATGTGTCATGTACAGATACAAATTTTCAATACTGAATATGATCAAAATGTATCAAAATGTATCAAACTCAATCTATGGAAAAATACTCAACTTGGAACTAAAAATACTCAGCATTTTGCTTTGTGAATTTAGTAAGACCTTAGAAATCACGCTATATGTATAATCTATAAAATTAAATATAAATAGGGCTGGGGATATAGCTCAGTGGTTCCAGTGCCTGTCTTGTAAGCGCAAGGACCCAGGTTCAATCCCCGGTAACCACATAACAATACTGGGTGTGGAGACTCACGCCCAGCAGCAAGCAGTACCACATACCACAGTGCCAGGCGTGGTGGCTCACACCTGTAATCCCAGCACTCCAGAGGCAGAGACAGGAGAATTGCTGTGATGTGAGTTTGAGGCTGAGCTCATGTCCAGCCTGAACCAAAAATCGAGACCCTGTCTAAAAAAAAAAAAAAAAAAAAAAATATATATATATATATATATATATATATATATATAATGAAAATAAGAAATCTCTTTGAATCATAGAAACTAAGTTCATTTCATTTTAATTACTTAGTGAATGGACTCTTTCAACAAGTTATTTAAACAAAAGAAGTTTTCTCAATTACAATACAGTAATAAGCATAATTATGCCACATAATTGTGAAATTACAAAGGTCATGAAAGTTTTTCAAAATATTATGTAAACTCCAAAACATATGAAAATGCTATTTTCTTTTTGTGTCACTCAAACTGATTCAAAGGTGATTTTTAGTGATCAGACAGCTGTCTATTTTAAGGCCTAGTGATATACTTTATTATGGTAGTCTTATCTGTAATATAAAATGACAATTATGTTTTACTTCATGGGTGCGGGAATTCAGTCCAGAGTCATCTGGAAATCTGTCAGTGCAAAAGAATGGTAGTAAATCTCTTGAGTCCTGATGCCCAGGAAGTGGCATGGAGGAACACGAGAACAGAGGGAGACGGGCAAGGGGCCACTCCTAGCATCTAAGGCCACATCTCCATGACCCAAAGCACACCCAGAAATATGACTTATTAATTTCTTAGCATGTTTCAGTATAGTAAAACTGAATTGTTAGTGTTACTTGTCACACAGGGAAGTAAAAATCTCTTTTGGATAAATGAGTGAAAATGAAAACACAACATGACAAATGTACAACTAAAACAATATGTAGAGAGAAATTTAAAGTTCTTAATATTTGTGTTTAAAATTAAGAGTCATGTCAAATCTATAATCTAGTCCTCTGCTTTAAGAAATGAGGAGCAAAAGAAGGCAACTACAATGCAAATAGAAGGAAACAAATAAGAAAGATTAGATTGGAAGTGAATGATACAAACAACAGAAAAGTAGGATGAAATATGAAGCTGTTTCTTCTGAAGAATAAAAAAAAAAAGACTAAATCTTTAGTTGGACTAATCAGAAAAGGAGATGAGACCACCTGAATTACAAGTATTATGATCTTTGGACACATAGAAATTATAATGAACTATAATTATCAATTACCTTCCAGTATATTATTGCATCTTGATGAAATCGACAGATTCTTAAAAAGATATAAATTGTCAAAATTGACTCAAGAACAATTAGAACAGTTGAGCACATTTATATCATTAAAAAGTCATTGACTCAACGATTAAAAATTGCACAGACAAAATGCCAAGATGAGGCAGGTTTACTGTTGAATTTTCTTATTGATGTCCATATTCAGAAATTAAGATAATAACAAGTATTGTTATGGATATAGAAAAATGTGAATAATGGTATGATTTAGGTATAGAACTTTTTTAAAAATCACATTTCTTTGGGAAAAATGTTGATAATGTCTTAAAATTGTAAACACAGGATAACCATATTACCCCCAAATTGTTTTTTCTTTGTTAATAATATGTTGACATGTAAAGGAAGCATAAGCTTAGTTGACATTGCTCCCTTCTATCAGTATAATCAATAACAAGGAATAAAACCAGCCCCATTTTGGGAAACAAGGAGGAAGTGGGGAGATATGTGGAGTAGATTCATCCTACAGCTCCAGTGTAGATCTGCTGACCTAGAGTTGGTCTTCAGCCAAGCAACATGTGTGGATGTTAAAAATTCTTACTGTTGGAAATCAATGGCATTATGTTGTTTGACAAAGGAGCAAACCAGTCACCTCTATTCTGTCCTTGAAATCAAGCAAATGTTTTTACTTCAAGAATTTATAAAATTCTCAAAAAACACTTTTATTATACTACTGCATCTTTGAAAAAAATTTGAACATAAGAATATCACATGACCCATACACTCAGATTTAAATAATATTGAAACTTGTCATAAATTTGTTTATAAATATGCGCATATGAATATATATTTACCTAATGAGGAAATTTAGTAAATTTTTATATATCCTATTATATTACCAACTGAAAACTTGTTATGAACAATGAATCTACGAACCTTGTCTTTCCAATTTGGACATCTTTTCTTGTGTAAATTATTTGTTTTCAAATAATGTTATATTATCAAATTAGACTTTAAATTATCTTAATGATCAGACACATAATTTTAATTTTAAATCCCCTTTACTTTATAGAAATTCTATTATGATTTGTGAATTCGGTTGGAAATTTTAGTGTCAATGACTGCTACATTTCAATCAACTATACAAGACTGACTCAGTATACTTCTATAAAGATTTTCTGAAAAAAAAATGTTTTATTTATTGTATTGTGCCTGAGACACAATGTCTAATATCCAGAATTCAAAGTAGGGGAGACTTATTTTCACTCACAATTTCAGCCCTTCGTTTTCTAGCTTCAGGTCAGGGTAGTCTGACAGGGACATATGGAAGAGGATAAACAACCCATGGCATGACAGCCAGCAGGCAGTGAGGCTCCGTTATTCTTTCTCTTTTTATTCCACCCAGGCTACCAGCCTCTTGGTTGGTACCACCACACCCAGAGTGGTCTGCCTCCTTCAAAAATCCAGCATCCACACCCAGAACTATGTTAATCCAATATCACACAACCGTGATTCCATGTCATGTGACCATGATTTGGTGACTCCCAAGAGCCCCACTTGTCAGAGCATAAGGCTTTGGGGGGCATCTGGATGGAAGCCACAACGGCATACAATTTCTGGTTTTGGGACTCATGCAATTCCCGATGTTCTAAGTCGCTAAAGGAAATCTCATTTTACATTGTTTATCATACTTTGTTATTTTCATCTTTTGTAAATCATTTCAATCAGAGTTAATATTTCTGTTCAAAATGTTCTGCAATATGATCTCACTGAGAGTTACTCCTAGTTAAAATAGTCTGCCTTTAACTCCTAAGATCTGCAGCTTATGCTCATTTCAGGTTTTTTGTCTCGTTAGATGAATCAGAGTGATATCACAATGTTTTGTGTTGTTAGAGATAACTGTTCACGGCACATTTTAATGTTGTAGCTATATCCATGCACACATACACATGCCCAGATTGAATGCTTACAGCCTGTTTTTGAAACGTAAAATATGGTTCTGTAATGGGAAGCTCTGACAGCTTCCATTGTGTTTGAGGCCCTAAAGTGTACTTAAATTTATATAATCTCTCTTTAAAGCAACAGGAAATAATGTAGAAAATATACTCCATTCAATGCTTAGATTTCCGAAGTTAGTTTGATGTCTCATCTTTGGTAATTTCAGGAGGCAGAGCAACAAAATATTCCTTATGATTGGAAATAACTATCATCCACATGTGAGCCTGGTGCTGATTTGTTGTGTAATGGTTAGGGAAGTAGAATAGAGCAGCCTTTTGCCAATCTGAAGTCCTGAAGTTCTTGATGGTCACATGTCATCTCTTCCTCTGCATTTAAGAAAATATTTTTAAATTGTGTTTGATGTTTCAGTTGGGACAAAAAGATGTCAGCTTTCAGGACTGATTTTTAAAACTGAGCATCTCAGTGTGCTGGAGGAGCCAGCAGCAAAATGCAGACATGTCACCTCCATACTTCGAAATGCCAATTTAGAAAGAATTTAGGCTGGAGACAGGAAGGAAGAAACAGTTTTACTTATTTAAATACAAACATTGCGTCTTTCAATTCTCTTTTCTGATTCACATAATCAAATTGTAATGTCTTGAAGACATCCGTTATATTCAGTAAAATTACCCCAAATGTTGTCCACAACACAAGTCAGGGAATAAATGAATATACTATATTGTATGCAAAAGGGTTTTGCAGATGGAAATTGAGATAAGAATATTATCCTGAATATTCAGGTTTGTCTATTACAGTCACAAGACTTTTGTGACAGTTAACTGATTGTATCAGTTTGAGTAAGGAACTTCCAATTAACTTGGATTTATGTAGTTCTGGGTGTGGCTGAAAGGATTTACTGAAGACTAAATATAGCCTGGCTTCAGCCAATAGGAACACAGTCTAAATGGAACAAAAGGGAAATGAAGAAGGAAGGTTTGTTTCTGTTTCTTATGAGGAGCTCCAGTCTTCACCATAACCTTAGATGTTGTCTCTTGACTACCATTTCAATCTCTTCAGTCTTCCATTGCAGAGCCTCCAGCCTCTTGATAAGGACTCGTACAGGACACTGCAGTGAGTTCCAGGCCTTCAACCTTTGACTGGATCCTTTGGAGGTTGAGGGCAGACAGTCCCTTTGCACTCTTCCACACCCGACTGTGCAGGTGACCATTTTAAGCCTGTCTTATACACCTTTATATATTGTACTTTACATTAAACTTGTTTCTGAAGCAAGCACTGGTGGATACAACTTTGGATAGTAGTTGGATATGTGACCAGAGAAACTGAGATGAGAAAGATTCAAGAACAGAGTCCTGAGACAACCTCTAAATATTAGAAAAAATCAGACGAGACGTTTTTGGAAAGATACAAGGAGGGCTATGTTATGCCTTGTCCACATTTTTATTTCAGCAAAGTAAAGATGATTTTTCACTTCTGATTCAGAACTAATAAATTCATGTTGGCTTAAGACAGTAATGTGGTAATCTATAACTGGAATGATAGGAAACTAATTTCATTAGTTTTTTTTTTTTTCTCCTATGAAGTTAAGAGGAAAGGATACATTCAGAGAAACTACAAAAAATACAGACCATTATAAATCATTTCTAAATGAATCTGCATATACTTAGCAGAAGACATATAGGCAATAGTTTGTTTTCCTTACACTTAGGTTTTCTGCTGTGATAATTTTGTTGCATTTTAAAACAAAAAATCATGACTTCAGTGAATGCTTAGTAGCAAAACTTGTTCGATTTTTTATTTTGGTTTGTTCCTAAAATTGAGGTCAAATTTCTGTCAATCATATGGTTTTAGTGCAAATAATGATGAAATGTTTACAAAAATTTATTGCAATACATGTTTACTTTATTCCTGTAAGTGTTCAAAAATTTTTATCTGTCTTTATAAACATGAATTCATAAAGAAAGAGAGTAAGGGTTAGAGATTTAGCTTATGTGAGGGACTTAGCTCAGTGAATGTAGCTGTCTGGAAAGTGCAAGGTCAAGATCCTGAGTTCAATTCTTGTTACAAAAAAGAAAAGAAAGAAAGAGGATGAACATATTAGACTACATTTCTGTACATGCACTCTGTTTCCCTGTGACACACACACACACACACACACACACACACACAAAATTATTTTAGCAACCAGGTGTAATTAACAGTAAGAACCAAAGGAGGAATATATTTTTTTCACCAAATCTGAACAGACATTTCAAAAAATCTGAATTTGTTTTTGTTTGAAACTGAATTCACTGAAAACCAAGACCAAAGGGACCAGGTACAGAGACAAGAGTATATTGATGGTAATCAGTTAAATGTTACCTAATGAGTTTGACACATGCCACCTCTGTTATTTTCTTAGTCTATTAAAAAATAGAGAAGAAAGACTCCACTAATTAATTTTTAGTTAAATTTAGGACACGTTCATTTAATTTTCTTGGTATATATGCTCCAATAAAGTTGCTTCTTATCAAATTTCCCCTTATAGTTTTTATAAGAATCTCCTTACTGTTTTCCATACTGCATATACTAATTTGTACTCTCACCAATAGTGCATTATGTTTCTATTTCTTCTGCATTAAAAAAAAATTCCTCTTGATAATTCTAAAGGAAATAGTCATTCTCAAGGGAGTGTACTGGTATTTCATTATGATGAAGATTGTTTTTCTCTAATGGCTAATGACACTGAAAAGTTTTTATATATCTGAATGTTTTATTTTGAGAAATGTCTAGGTAGATCATCAGTCTAAGGTTTAATTTGATAATATGTAAGTTTTTTATGTTTTAAAATCGCATGAATTTTCATATGTTCAGAAAGCAAATCCTTACCAACTGTATGTGTAGGAAATTTAAATGTCTAAGTGCATCAAATGGAAGTGGGGAACATTCAATCCCAAGGTACAACTTTCTTTAAGCAATTTATATCTCTTATTTCTAAGTTACAAACAGGTAATTTTATAAACCATGTTTTCCTTCTTTTATTTTTACCTTTTTCCTCTTCATGTTTACAACATTGTTTCTATTTACTAAGATTAAAACTCAAATATACTTCAATAAATTACTATATTTGTAGGAAGAAAAATAATATTTTTTGTTTAAATGGTTTTTTGGGTACCTGGAATCAAACTCAAGACCTTGTGCATGTGAGACACAAGCAGTACCACTGGGATAATTCCCTGGCTGTAAATTGTTTAACTTTAATATACCATTTAAAATTCAGGAGACTTTGGGAAAGAAATCCTTGTGGATTAAATCTGGACTGACTGAACAAATATTTAATTGGCCATTAATTAATTTACCCACCTAACATATGTTTATTAAGTTTCAAGTGTGTGCCAAATAGTAGGTTAAATATGATGACAAACAATGTTTGTCCTTATGAAGCTTAATACCATGATTTAGAATATTAAAAATGCTATATAGATAGTCCATCTCATTATAATGGTTCTTAAATCATTGCACTGATTTTAATTTTTATGTGATTTAAACCATAATTCATCCACCATCTAAAGAAAATCATGAAGTTACCATTCTTTTGCAAACTGTCCAGTACCAATAGACATGATATATCCATCCTTGTCCCTTTAAAATGTGATGATGAGTCAGACAACCTCTTCTCTGTGTGCAGCACAGCAAACTCTAATTCATGAAGTTAGAACAGTGACCTCATTATTTATCCACCTGTGACCATGCCTTGCATTCTCTAAACTTACCTTGATAGAAGGATTGGAATAGACAGATTGGATAGACAAATTGGAATCCTTGGTCAGATACTTTGGATGCCATGGTTGTAAAGATTCGTCTTCAGTTCCTTTTAAAGAAACATGAAAGCATGTATTGCAAATGACTTCTCATTGAAAACCAAGAACCAAAAGAAATTATTGATTGTAGAACTAATTTGTCATATTTTAGATACAAATTTTAATATTACCCTTCAAAATCTTGAAGCACAAAAATCAGTACTTCCAAAGTAATTATTAAAAGCTCTATAAAAATAACACTTTTCTTTTGTGAGATATTTGTAAATAACTTCATTTTTCTTTATATTATTACTCACTTCTACTGATTCAGTCTGCCTATTTAGATATATCTCTATAAATTAAAACAAAGTTTGCCTTAATGTGATGTAATGTATTTAATTTATTTTTAATTTTAACTTAACAGTACTATTATAAAATTCACATATAAAATTCAGGAGAATTGGCAAAATATATTAGATTTTACAAAAGAAATATTGACATATTTTTATTTATACAAGCACATTTTAGTTAGAAGATCTTGATTCATTCCATAATATTTAATATTTTACTGGTTAATAATAAAGAATATAAATTTTAAATAAGACAAATTATCTTAAAAAAACAATTTTAGTCATATAAGAAATATTGGAGTTTGAAGTTTCATGACACTAGTTATTAGGATATGTTAGATGATTAATGTGGAAATATTTTAATCTTTTTATTGTAGGTAGAACTAATTTACTTATGTAGAAAGAATTAAGAAACTGGTGCATGACAGAGTCTATCTGTCATGAGTCTTGAGATTCAGTAACACTTTATATTCCTTATGTATATTAGTTATCTTAATATTTTAATCTATTGATTTTTTAAAATTATCTTTATTAGTACATTATGAATACACATAATAAGTGCATTCAACATTAAGAGTTTGTACCAGAATATGACATGACTTGATTCTTATTTTTCCCTTTCTCCCACTGCCCTGCATCCCCCTGTCCACTATATATACAAACTTTGTTTTCTTTTTTCTTTATTATTACCACATTTGTTTCGCTTGTTATTTACCCTTACACTCTTTCCTTTTAAGTATTTTCTACTTCACAATATCAATTATACATACTACAACTTATTTACAACTTCATATCAGAGAAAAAAGGTATGATATTTACACATCTGTGACCTGTTTATTTTGCTTATGAGGATGTCCTCAAGGTACATCCATTTGTGTGTGAATAACTCAATCTTATCATTTTTAGTGGCAGAGTAATACTCCATACTATAAAAGAACCACATCTTCTTTATCCAGTCTCCAGTTGATGGACATTTGGATTGTTTCCAAGTCTTAGCAATCACAAACTGAGCTGCTATAAACATGGGTGGACATATGTCTCTGTGAAATGACTTTTTTTATTCCTTTGTGTATGTGCTTAGCAGAGCAATAGCCAGGTCAAATGGGACCTCCAATCCTAGTTTTTTGAGCAATCTCCACACTGATCTCCACAGAGGTTGAACTAGTCTACATTCCTACCACCAGTGGAGGAGGGTTCCCTTCTCTCCACAGCCTCACCAACATTTGTTGCTGGCTAATTTTGACATACACAAACAGGAGACCCACTGAGATAGAAATTGGGAAGTCAGTGCCTTTCACAATAGCACCCAAAAAAATAAAATATCTTGAAATCAATCTAACAAAGGAGGTGAAAGACCTCTACTCTGAAAACTATAGCACTCTGAAAAAGGAGATAGAAGATGATATCAAAAAATGGAAAAAAACATACCTTGCTCCTGGGTAGGAAGAAACCATATTGTCATAATGACTATACTCCAAAGTACTATACAGATTCAATGCGATTCCAATTGAAATCCCAACAGCATATTTCACAGATCTAGAGAAAAAAGTCAGAACTTTCATCTGGAACCACAAAATACCTAGAATAGCAAAAGCAATTCTAAGCAACAGAGACATGGTTAGGGGTATTACAACTCCAAACCTGAAACTATACTTTAAAGCCACCATGATAAAAATTGCATGGTACTGGCAAAGTAACAGACCCAAGGATCAATGGAGTAGACTAGAAGACCCAGAAACTACTCCAGATACACTGAGTCACCTCATCTTTGACAAAGGAGCCAAAAATCCTCAATGGAGGAAAGATAGCCTCTTCAACAAATGGTGCTGGAAAAATTGGGCTTTAACCTCCAAAGACTAAACTAGACCTAGCTCTTTTACTGTGTACCAAGCTGAAATCAAAGTGGATAAGAGACCTAAATATTAAAACAAACACTCTGAACCTGCTGCAAAACAGGTTAGGTAAAACTCTCAAAGACATTGGCTTCTTGAACACAACCTCTATAGCATAGGAATTGGTGGAAGAAATCAACAAATGGGACCTCATTCTTTTAATAACCTTCTGCACAGCAAAGAAAACCACCAACAGAGCAAAAAGGCAGCCAACAATGTGGGGAAAATTTATTAAATTTTTGGAAGGCCTGGGATATAACTCAGTGGTTCTGACACCTGCCTGGCAAATGAAAGGACCCAGGTTCCATCCCTGGTAACCACATACAACAATGCCGGGTGTGGAGACTCATGCCCACCAGCAATCAGAGCCACATGCCACAGTGCTAGATGTGAAGGTTCATGCCTGTAATCCAAGCACTGGGAAGGTAGAGGCAGGACGATTCCTGGCAATTCAAAGCTGAGCTCAGGGCCAGCCTGAACTACAAAAGTGAGACCCTGTCACAAGAAAAAAAAAAAAAAATAGAAAAGCTAATTTTTATTGGACTACATATATGAAAGGAACATGTTTTATGAATCAAATTTGTGCCTAGAGCAATGAGAAATAATAGTTTTTTGAAGTAAACATAAGGCCTATTATCTGAATACCTATTGTCTTTGATGTCTCTTTTAAAAATATATTTTAACTGATTCATAAGAACATAATATCTCTTGAGTGTTAGGAATGTTTCATGGAATGTCTTGATGTATGGATATGTATGATATTATTTAAATCAGTTTAAACATGTTTATGTCCCCAAGTATTTTGTATTTGCTTTAATGAAAATGTTCAAAATATTTTGTCACAAACTTTAGAACTGTTCAGTACATTATGGTCACCTAAAGTTACCTTACTGTACAATACTTCAACAGATTACTCACTCTTACTACCTGTTAATGGATCAATTTTTAAATTCTCTGTGGTCCACTTTCCCAGATTGCATATAGGGGTGGGTCCATGTGGTAGAGTTTGCCCATATCTGGACTCTTTCACAAGATAGAATAATTTCTCTTTTCCGTGTATTTTTCCTCCATTGTTGGCCTCTTCTCCTGGAAGTCCCATTCAAACACAATTTAATTCCTCTCCACTCTCATATGCTTTTTAAATATTTAATCTCGTGTAATTCTCCAATTTTGCTCCACAAAGTTTTAAGTGCCCATTATGATGGTTCTTTGTCATTATTAATAATGCCTTCGATTTTTCTACTTGTCTTTTTTATTTCCTTACACAATTTTTAGTTCACATTTAACTTGTTTTTTTTTTCCTTGTTACTTGTTTTGTTTTGCTTTTGTTACCTTATGCTTTCTAATTTTTCCATGTCATGAAGTATTGACTAAATTGAGGCTGTAGCACCAAATGATGTATGTTTAATTATCAAATTAGAAAACTAAAGGTTTTTGTTTTACTTATTTAGAGCTTTAAAATCTTTATGAAATAAGATAAAAGAGGAAAACTGACATAAGGGAGATATAAATCTCTTTTAATCTATTTCATAGTACTTAGAAATTTGTAATTTTATTATCTTTTCTATGATTATGATTCCTGGGTTCAATAATTTATATTATACTTAATTTTATTGAAAATATATAACATTTATTTTATAAAAAAATACTTTAGCATCCATGAATTGAGGCACAAACTATGAAAGAACACCTTCCCATGCAGCTTTCTCCTTTCTTGAATGTTGTATTTGTGCTTCCTCTCAATGTTAATGTGCTGGGATAGGTGCATCCTCTTCTGAGGAGAATATACACAGACTGTTTTGACTGAACATTGTAAGGACTACAATTAAGCCCTACTTAGTCAAAAGGAAACATCTCTTCTTACATATACAGTTAAGACTGTAAGTCCTGTGTCTGCCCTGCTCATCCCCTAGTACACACCTCCCTGGGTGCAGATGTGTGTATTTTTCTGTGTTCTACTGAACCTACTGAAAAAGTCAGAATGTAGAATTTATACTTCAATTCTAAGTAAGTATGTTTATGTATCTGGCCCAAACTTTAAAAGTTTTAGCATTTTTAAAGAGACCCTGAAAACCCTTTGGAGAAAACATTTTTGCCTACTTGAAATTTTTACAGAACTTTTGAAATTACTGTATGATTGGGCCCCATTTTCCAACTGGCCTTTTATATGTCCTATTCTCCATCACATCTACTTAACATTCTCTGATCGGCACACTTTCTGAAGCTCCCACCCGCCGAGTTCTGGGAAATGTTGGAGCTTTAAATTCAAATTTGAGTCAGAAAAAAGGCTTCCTTCTAGCTGAGGAGTGTAAGGAAAAACCCACTCTGTGCCTTCCTTTAGCTTCTGGGGCTGCTGGAAATCCTTGGCATTTCTTGATTTATAGATGCAGCACTCTAATCTTTGCTTCTGTCATTACATAAAATTATCTCTTGTGTTTCCGTATCTCTTCTATCTCTCTCTTTTTTTTTTTTTTTACATTTTTTTTTACATTTTCATAAAGGCACTAGTTATATTGGAGTAAGGAAGCACCCTATTCCGGTATGATGGTATGATCTCATCTTAACTAATTACATCTTCAGAGACTCTTTTTTCCAAATAAAATCACATTCTGGGATTCTGAGAAGAATGTAAATGTCAGAGTAAGAGTATCTAACCTAATATTGTTGCTGACTGCATCTGAGTGGGAAATGTGTTTTCCTATTAGTTCCTTTATTATGAACTAAAATTGACCATATAATTATTAGGCTGATGGACCTGCTTCTGATCACTGGTTATCTGAGATGGCAATAGCAATTCTTACTGGAAGGGCCTTTGCTCTTTCCTTTTCCACACTTCTCTCAGAACTTTGTGCCTTGGATTTATATTTGATTCCTTCACTGTTGTGAAATTCATTCTCTGCACTAATTTGGACAATCTAGATTTTTCTCTAAATTAGACAGTCTCATTTTTCAGATATAATGCATGTTTTGTCTCTCACATACACTTTGGTAGCTTTGAAATCGTACTACGAATTCATGGCAAACTGACTCCATATAAAGAGAAAGGTGACAGAAAAACAAACAAACAAACAAAGAAAGAAAAAAAACAATATGTCAGCTTTGCACGTAATTGTAATTCTAATTCTCTGGGAGTGTGAGGTAAGAGACTATCACATTAAACCTTCATTTGAGCAACACAGAGACTTAGAGAAAAAAGGAGAGGGGATGTAGCTCAGTGTATATACCTCTTTGTTCAGTATTTAGAGTGAAAAAATAAGGAAAAGAAACATTTTAACCTTGGGAAAAAAAGCAAGCCAAAATAAGAAGTACTATTGTAAGGTTGTAATGGTGATAAAAACTGCTGGCTATCTAGACCAATGGCAGTTAGGGTGTGGGAAGTGTATTTCTATGGGACCTGGGGGTGGGAAGATCTTGTGGTGGATCAGGATTGGCTTGCCCTGCGGGACAGGTTAAGGAGCTTACTGATAACTTGCTCTGTGGCTTGTGTGGGAAAAGAGGCCATTATGGATCTGGTAGAGTGTAGGAGTGTGTGGTAAAAAGAATCATTTTAGATCTGGCACAGCTTAAGGGCCCTTTCATAGGGTGCTAACTCACTTTCCAGCTTTTTGGAACAAAGATGAAAATCTCTCCTGAAGCTACGTCCTATTATAAAGGAGTATCTAAAGGGGGGGGGTGATTCCAAAGGGCACAAACTCAGTGACTGTCAGGTTGGTGAACGATCATGAGCTCTTCTAGAGAAAAATCAATGGAGTGTAGGTAAAAGCCAGGCTTTCACTAAAGTTCAGCCAGGTTCGCTGACTGTGACTCTATCTCATTGTGACTCCACCTCTTCATGACTCTACCTCAGCCAAAAGCAGGCCTATCTCTTTAATCAATCTACAAAGACTCGCCTCTGTGCATGCTTCAACCAATCCATGACCATCTCCACTTGTATGTTTACGCCTTTTACCATCTACTATGAGAGTGTCTGTATTTTAATTTAAAAACGGAACAATACTTGAAACACTCCACCGAGGACCACAGCAAGGGAGATATTGTTCTTCCTGGAAACTGAAGTGTGAGAGCGAGGAAGACAGTCAGGAGTGGGGCCTGTGGGTTACTTCTCTGGGACAGAGATGACCTTCGGTCTGGTGAGACCTGTCAAGATGGAAGAGACTTTGGAAGGGACTGGATCTGAAATTGATGGAAAGAGAAAACAGTTTGCAAGTTTGATGCATGATGAGTGAAACCCAGGGGCTTTCCCTAGGAACTAGAGTGCTGGGGAGATGATGGAAGCAACTAGAAGGCCCACCTATTTTGGTTTTAAGGGTCTGGCTGAGTGTGTTTTTTAGGTAAACTCTGTCTCCTGATTGATTTGAACATGGCCCTTGTCTGTTTTCTATGGCTTAGGCAGAAGTCAATCTGTGTTGGCCTGGAAGAGATATCGTTATGCCAAAGGCAGTGCCATAGTCTGCCAGAGGGGGAGAGGAGTCAGGTACATCACCTAAGAGGGAAGGTCTGCTACACTTAGGTTCAAATGGGCTCCAGAATGGAGGCTTGTGTAAGGAGGCCCCGAGGAGGGTGAGAGCTGTCCAATGGGCTGTAACTCAAGAGAGATCTTGGACAATTAGAACTTGATGAGACCATTGGCTCTTACAACTTTCCCTGAGGATAGAGGCTTGTTTGAGTTGTAAAGGTCCTGCTCTATGCTGAGAGCCTGTGCAGTTAGCTGAGTGACATGAAAAATGAAAGTGTGGCCGCTGTCTGGCTGGACAGAATGAGATAGGCTCCATTGGGGAAGTATTTCTGTCTGGTAAGCATGAGTAACAGTGGTAGCTCCATCACAGTCTGTCGGGAACACTTCTATCCAGTGTAAGGAGATATTTTAGATTTTTGTGAGAAGGCATGTCGGTGAAGTCTGTCTTCCGGTTGGTTCTCTCCAGGGAGGTGGCCTGGTGTGCGGGAAAGATTTTGAATGTAAGCCACCTTGGGGTGAGGTTCAAGTGACATGTTGAAGGGAGGAGAGCAGAAAGAGATGATAGAGTGTGGGCTGGGTTAAAATGAGAAGGGGTGTACATCCAATGTGGTAGGAACTGTGGATAGTAGCATAGAAGGACCCTGTAAACTAGGCACAATGTGGTAGCCTAGTAGAAGAAGCCAGTCTCCCATTTGAGCAGCTCCCTGCTAGAGCCATGCTTGCATTTCCATTTTGTCATATTGGGGTTTATGGGAGTGATGGTAAGAAGCTGTGTGATGGGGAGTGTTTCATGCACCTTGTCTGGCTTTCGTGTGAGAATTAGGATTCCTTTTGTAGGGTGGCAACTCTAACAATCCACAGCCCAAAAATAACTGGGCTTTCACATATCCTCTACAATGAAGATGACAGGAAATTTAGCAGAGAATATCCAAATTGTAGGATGCTAGTCCAGTATAGGTGACATTTAGAAAAAGAGGGTGGTAAAATGTTTTACATGTTTAATTTTACGATTCCACCACTATTCCCTTAGTCATAGATATGTAGAATATTAGTAGCGTATATTCATACTCAGTATACTGCAATGGAAATATCTCAATTCTAATTATTCCAGGAGAAGACAAGCCACATTATTAGTCCAGAGTGGAATACTTCAGTCACATCAAGCAAAACGCAGATTCACATTTGATAGATAGGGACAATACTCATAATTCCCACTTTTTTGATATTTTATGATTTATTGTGATGACTAGAGCAAAGAGTGTCAGCTATTTGAGAAACTAAATCAGTTAGATAAAGAAAAGCATTCAGAAACAGATAAATAACAACAAGAAAAATAAGGGCAATGAGAGGGAAATACAATTTGGAGAAAGGTATGAACTCTAAAAAATGAAAAATTAAAATAATTTACCCACAAAATAAGAGCATCCATTATAAAGATGAAACTTGTAAAGAGGGAGTCTGAGCTCTTAGAAATAGAAAGAAGAGTAGACATAATTTAAACATTTAACAAAATGAGCAGACTATAAAACTAGCAACTTCCTAAAGAAAAAGTCAGAGTGAAAGAGATGAAATATAGATGATGTGTAAATTAAAGTTTTGCTCTTACTAAGCAAAAAATACTTCAGATTTCTTTCAGTCAAATTTTACAAGGGTAATTCAAACAGTCCAAACATATTAGGATTACTTAATTTTAAAAAAGTGGAAAATGACCATTTTAAAATACTTCACCTGGTATTTAATCTCTTGTAAAAATGATAAAAATGCCATGCTCCACTAGAAATGTACTGCTGAGTACAGTGGGAATTTGTGAGAGACTGAGAATAACAAGAAAATGTCACCTGGATCCTAACATGACAACACTGGGTGAACTCACCTTTCTGATTTTCAGTGTCCTCCCATTAGATCGTCGCTCACTGAATCCATTAACATTCAAGCTTTCAATGCTATGTAATCACTAAATAGGACAGACATGTGCGCATGCTCATGGACGTCTTGTGTGCTGCCCTTCGGACCCTCTCATGACATGGAAGTTTTTTACTCTCACTACATTGTTTCCAAGTTGTTTGCCCAGGACACATTCAGTTTAACTATGGTTTAGGCCCTCTGAGCTGCTGCCAGCTGCTCAGTGGGACATCAAAGTGACACCGAATGGGCAGGAACACTTGATAAATGACATGGAGTGCAGGCCTCTTTGAAGTCTTTCGGGGTCACCAGAATTAATGCAGCAAAGCCAAAACAATGAGGCGTGGGACGGGAGGGCAGGACACCGAGCTCTCCAAGCCACGATCTTCCGACGATCGAAACATAGTTCCTAGGAGACATAATCTTCACAAAGAAAAGAAAGGGAGAGGTGAGAGAAAAGAGATACATAATCAAAAGTACATAAATATTTTAGCTTTATTATATGATAGTGAGAAACTCAGTCATAGATTAGCCTCACACTTCCGTTTCGTGTGCTGTTGGCTTTGCTGGCCTGGGATATCACCTGTAAACGCCTGCTAACAGCAGTGATAAATACTCATTATCTGGACTCTCATTCTGAACATTGTCTCCTCCGTTTCTCCCTCTTTTTCATTTTTGAAAAGCACACTTGAGTTCTGAGGAAAGGATTAGAAAAAAAAAAAATAGAACAGCATAATCATGAAATCCATCCGGTGATATCTGAATTCACTTGATGTGAAGTCTCAAAAGCAGAAAGGAAAAAACGTGATTTCCTCGTAAGAAAACGCCACAATATCAAGTGTCTGTGTGTCATGCAGCATATCTAGAGAGAAATAAATGTCACCAGGGAGCATTCTTAGGAGACTGCTTATTGGGTTTCTCCCACTCTGGGAACCAAGATCAATATTACGAGTTAGATAAAGAACTAAAGGGTACATTTTAGGTGCCTTTAACTGGATCCTTAGGGATCCTTCCTGAAGTATTTTCAGGAAAACAAATAATTTTCAGTGAAAACTAAAATCACATTTTAAAACAAAAATGAATATATGTGATTACAAAGTTTCTAATATCTCTCAGCTGAAGGAAGTTATCTTCTAGTCCTGATAACTGAGGTAGCTATCTTAATCTAGGTGCAGATTAAAAAAAAAATGTATTGTGATAGATTCTTGGTGCTACAGCTATCCTGGGAAGGACTGTGCTCTGGGTATCTGGCTGGTACTTTCTCTTATGAAATGTTGTTTAAAACCTGGATGCTGTCAATAGAAATGGAGGTAACATCTCTCAGTCCACAGATTCAGGTGCTCATGATATGGAACTGCATTTTACTTTTGCATACTTGCAAGAAGTGTCAATTTTCTAACATACCACTGAACACTAAGACCCTGGTAAACAGGCAAAGAATGTGGTATGGGTGTGGTTTTATCTGGCATTTTCTTTTATAAAGCTTCCATTTTCAAATGCTAGCCAGTATTTCAGTTTTAAACAGATATGTCACCAACATTATAGGAATCAGTGAAGCTCTTCTCCAGGAAAGATTCAGCCTAATGTCCACTCACTTAAGACATCTCCTTTATCAATTTGTTTTCTGTTGCTCTAACAAATTTACCTGAGGCTGGATAATTCTATAAAAATAATTTAATGGCTTACATTTTTAGCATCTGAAAGTTCAAAGACTATGAGCTTATCTATGGTCAGGGTCTCTGAGTGCCTCCTTTCCTGTCAGATGGCATGATGACAGCAGAATTGCAAGAAGAAGCCATCACATCATAATAAGAAACCAAAAAGGTTAGCAGGTGTCCAGATTTGCTCTTGTGTTACTACTCTCTAGTGACAACTAAGTCACAACTTCCACAAAACCTATTAGTGCCTCCAAAGCTAACACCACTCAGACTACGCTTTCTAGAGGTTCCATTGCCTTTCCTACTTCTGAATGAGGGGAGGGGAATGGAGCTGCACACAAAGAACCCTTTGAACAACTTCCACATTTGAAAACCAAGAGCCAGGAAGACTACTTTGGTTTTCATTTCCTCATTGACTTACTATCCCTTATAGTAATTAGCTGAGAATGGTCTACTTGTTTGAATTAAGAAAAAGGAAAGAAAGGAATTCAGTGAAAATCATCATGATCATTGTTATCTATAAACTTATGATACAGGATAGCATAAAATTCATATCTGTCTTGGGCTGGGAATTTAGCTCAGTGATTCCGGTGCCTGACTTGCAAGCACAAGGAACCGAGTTCAAGCCCCTGGTAACCACATACAATACTGAGCTTGTAGACTCACCCAGCAGCAATCAGTACCACATACCACAGTGCTGGGCATGGTGGCTCACGCCTGTCATCCCAGCACTAGGGAGGCAGAGGCAGGGGGATTGTTGTGATGTGAGTTTGAGGCTGAGCTCAGGGCCAGCCTGAACAGCAAAGCGAGACCCTGTCTAAAAAAAAAAAATTCATATCTGTCTTTTCTTATCCATAGTCATTCAATATGGTGTTGGAGAGGGAGCAATTAGTCCCCAATGGATATGGTTTTGAGTGAACAAATGAATTGATGTAGAATGTTACACATGGTTAAACATATCTTTGACTTTCATGTTTGTCATATATATATGACATATATATATATATATATGACATATATATATATGACATATATATATTTGAATCTGTGTCATAGGATCAGTATATTTGATTTCTGTAACTATATTATAAAAATGACTAGTGAAAGAAAAAGGAAGCATAAAAGAAATAAAGGGTTATAAAATATTCAGGGCTATCCTAATTCCGATTTTTCTAGGACTAATGGTAGGCCTAATAGTATCTTACATTTCCAGGAATATATAGTGCCAGGATTAGAACTAAATGAAAATGAACTTCCACTAAACCTGAAGGGAAAGTTGGTATGAAAATAAGCGAGGCTATATTTTATGATTATGCCATTTCCATCAAACAATTCTGGGAGCTGTGCTGAAAACTATAAGTCCTAGGAAGTCATAGAAGGGCTTCCGTGAAAGAGAGCTACACACACACATACACACACACACACACACACACACACACACACACACACACACACACACACACAGCACCACAGGGGGGCAATCAGTTATTCATTCAATCAGAGATGCTAATGCTCAAGGTAGAAATTTTTGCACTAGAGAGAAATGTTCAAAAGAGAATTACCTGGAATAGCAATGACTCTGAATCAATTTAGTAGAGTGGTGACTAATAATTAGCATTAGTGGTTAATTTAGAGACTCTCTCTGAATTTGCATGTCTATATAATGTATTAATTTTCACTAGCTGAGCTTGTGAGAATAGGCTACTTCTTATTTTCAAACAATAAAGAAAACTTTCAGCGTATGACATAGCTGTCTTCTCAAAATCTGGAAATCAAATATTTCTGAGTAGATTGAATACCTTAATTTCCAAGTTGATAAACTGCTAATCATTAAGCTTTTTAAGAGAATTTCTCTCGTTTAAATAAAATACTACATAAAAATTATTTTTGAATTACAAACAGCTGATAATGGAATTAAATACATAGTGCTAAGTTCACAATAGAATTTTGTGATAATGTGCGTCCTTGAACATTACTTTTAGGATGATTTCCAGACCTTTCACGGAAGAGGGAGAATGAGATATCAAGCTGCCACAGAGGACTGGTCAAAGCAGAGCAGAGGCTTGGTTGTTTACACAGCCTTTTCTACCTCTAATCTCTCTTTTTCAAATTTATTTAAAGCAGAGAGTGGCTAATTTGTTGACTCTATAACTTTCTCTTTGATGTGTCTGTTTAAACATCTACTGAAAATAATTTTGGTGGTGGTGGGGCTTTAGGAACACATATTTCAAGAAGGAGATATTTGTTTGATTATATATTCAGTTAGATAGTCCAAGAAATAGCTATGCCTGTTTTCTCTTTTACTTACCAGCAATGAAGATTGCTTTATTATGCAGCACATAGAAATTCTAATCTCAAAAATTTAATTCTATAATTTTTTAATTCTGGTTTTCTTGGAATACTTGCTATTTCTTGCCCTGTTCTTCTAATTATGCATGAGCAATTTTAACATTTCTTGCTTAAAGTAGAAATATATACAGTAATACAAATTAGTTTTTTTTTTTTAAGGACAAACACTTCAAATACCACAAAATATCTCTCTGTAAGGCATCACAGAATTTGGATAATTATATTAATTTGTTGAAGTTCGAAATATGGCAGGTGTAGATTGCAGCAGTGAAGAGTCACCAGACAGTACCATAATTGTCACTTGAGTCTTTAAACAACAAAGAGAAGGGCATTCTTACCCCAAATCTAGTAATCTCCAGGTAGTTGATGGTGCATGAAATGATTGCACCTGCATGCAATTGTGGGGGCAAAAGGAAAATTAGTGGATATCCTTTTGAGATGGCTTTACATAAATGATTTTCAAAATTATTTCTTTGTCTTAAATTAGGATTTGGAAATAGAATCTATCTTCTCCATAGAGAGCTGCTGTTCATGGTCTCTGGGAAATGGAATATATATCCATCTCATACTTATGATGGAAAATTCAGGAGAGTTCCAACTCAGCTTGGTTCTTCATTAGGTGACATTCATGTAGATGATAGGCAAGAGAAGGTAAGAATTATAAAATTTGTTTTAATTATTTTTAATGTGGCAAGATCACTTTGTATTCATTTGATTATGTTCCACAATGTAATATCCATTCCAGATTTCATTCAGCTGTAATTAAAAATGCTGCTTCTCTCTTATCTTACTTTCACTTTTTTTCTTCCTTCTCTCCCCCTCTCTCTCTCTCTCTTTCTTTCTTTCTTTCTTTCTTCTTTTCTTTATTTTTTCTTCGTTGTTGGAGTGTTGAAACAAGATCTTGTTATAGTTTGGACAGCCTTGAAGTTATGAAGTAGCCCAGAGTCCTTGGGCTCACAATGATCATCCTTCCTCAGCTGCTAAGTCCTGGGATCACAGGTATTTGCCACCCTACCTAGCAATTCTTTATTTTTACCTGTAATCTTTTAGTAATGATTTTAAATTAAGAATAATACTGTCTTCACAGATTAGTTGAAAGTGTAGGGTTTTTTTTTTTTAATGTTTGAAAGGAATGGGGTAAACTTATTCATCTAGGATATTTCAGCAGTAAAACCATTTGAGTTGGATATTTTACAATGAGGTTTTTTTTTTTCTATTTCAGTCAGTTGGAATATTTTAGTTCTATTCTGATTTGATTTATTTTAATGTAGATTTAATAGTTTGTCTTTCTAATATTTCTCTGTTTCACCCAGAGATCTCTAATGTTTTGGCATATATTTGTTTTTAAAATTGCCATATAATCTAATTTACTTCTGAAAGTTAATAATAATGTCCACTATTTAATTTATTTATTTTTATGATTGACATTTGTGAGCTTTGTTTTCCTTGAAAAGTCTACTTTATGATTTGTTAATTTTGTTGATCTTTTCAAACACTCCAGTCTTATTTTTGTTATATTTTTATTGTTCATGTCATTTATTTTTATTCCACCATTTTTCCTTTTAACTCAGGCTTTGCATATTAGCATTCTTTTTCTAGCTTCTTATGGGTAAGATAATTTGAGATCTCTATAATATCATATTTCAGAGTTGAACATTTCTTTGTAATTAGTGCTTTATTTGCATTTAATAGATTTTTGTATATTATATTTTACATTTTTATTTATCTCCAAGTATTTTCTATTTTCATTTGTTACTTGTCTTTGGAAACATTGGCTATTTAGGAAAGTGTTGCACGGTTTTTATATATTTATCTATTATTTACATTTCTTAACATTATACATTATTTAATTTCATTTTGGTGCTGTTTTGTTGGGAGATATACAATGTATGATGTTAATTCTTTTTGGGGGGTATACTAGCATACAATCTTTTCTAAAGAAAATTCCAGGAAAATATAAGAATTTGCATCTTGCTTCTCTTCAGTATAATGTTCTAGAGACACCGGATTATTCTAATATGAATGTGAGTCTACTTAAATCCTTTACTCTCTTGTTCATCTTTTAGTTGATCTGTCCTTTGCTAGTATTATTGATGTATGTATATGTGTTTAGAATTCTTAGAATTTGCTGATGCAATATCCTTCTTTGATCCAATCGAGAATTTTTATTATTAAAGGCTATTTTTCCTGGTTTCAGTGGTTAGGTATTAATCTTTGTGAAGACTTTTTTTTTTTTTTTTGGTAAGGAGTCATTTTGCTTTTATTTTAAATTTCTCTCATACTTAAAACAATGATTGTTGTCCATATATATAAATCTCTTTGAGATGATCTTACTTTGATTTGAATATACTCTCTGGATATATCAATGGATACTTCTTATTTTTAAATTAATTTTCTGTAAGCAAACATTTATTTTACCAATTAATTTATATGCCTGTTTCACTCAGTTATCTAGACTCAGATTCTGTTAATATTTATTTTAACCTTGAGATCACCACAGAGTTGCCAAGTAGAAGCCACTTAATGATCACTTTCTGAGAACTTCTTCAGTTAGAGGCAGATTTTTCAGATCATCTTTTATTCTACATCTCATCCCTGTAATCAATTATTCTTCTGGGGTTCTCTACCTCTTTTCACTAGAGAAGAGATAGAAACAAAGATCTATGTATTAACTGTGTGTAATTTTTGTTCATTTGTTTTTTGATTCCTTCAACATATATTTCTTTTCAATTTTGAAAATTGTATTTATTTATTTATATTAGAACATGCATGTAATACATAATGTTTACATGCCTTGTGGGACTCAGGTGTATATATATAACACATCGTAATTCCTTTGTATCTACTTTCCCATCCAGCAGAAAGATTGCCTCAAGAAAACACTGTGGCATAGTCTTTTCCACCTTACTCACTGGATCTCGCCCTATGATATGTCTGTGTTTTCCCCCACAGTCAAAGTGATCATGAAAAGCTAACATTTTGAATAATTTCAGGATATCAAGGGAGCCCAGACTGTGAAGCTAGAGACACTCAAAGAAGACCTCCAGAAGTGCTTTAGAAAGTGGGATGATGGAATGTGTTTGAAGTGAAGAGATGTGTCCTCAAAGGGAATAATGGCAATGCATCTTTTACTGTAATAAATTTTCAGAGATTCAAAAATTCACCGTATTGCTTGACCATTGCATTTGCCGTCACCATTCCACCCCCACCTCCACTTTCCTCTGCGGGGCACATGTGCACTCTGCAGCCCATATTCTGACCCACGTCAGCCAGTGCTTTTAGCACTCACCTCGGGTCCAGTCCTTGATTTAAACCACCAGGCACCCCTCAGCTGAGCTCACTTTGTAACCTGAGTCTTGTTTTATTTTAGAATCTTCATCATGCTTGCTTTCTGTGATTCAGGGCTACACTACAATTTCATTCCTCAGGAAATGCCTTTAAAATGTGCTCTAATGTGGACACTCCACTACCTGTACAAAAGTCTCCCTCTCCCTGTCTGCCTCAGATGTCTTTCCAGGCAGGACTGTATTTTACCACTTGATTCCATTACCCAAAACAAGGTTGCCCTTGGTGCGGCAGCCCTGATCATCATGAATGCCTTGCACATTGTTACTGGGTACGTTAAAGATCTCTCGGACTGAACCCTGTGTTAAACAACCTTGCATAACAGCATTTGGAATGAACTGACTAGCAAGAGGAAGCAAAGAGCAAAGGGTGAAAATGTTTCCACATTTATGTCATATTTGGAGAAAATATATATTCTGTCCCACAACTGTGCATTTGGAATTTCTATATTAACAGATATAGTTTAGCTAGTACACTTTTTAAGTTCTTCAGAATGTATATATATATATATATATATATATATATATATATATATATGTGTGTGTGTGTGTGTGTGTATGGTTTCAAGTTTTCAAGTTTTAAAATTTTGGCCAACTGCTATATTTTATATATAGCACACATTCCTTAACTCAGAGGAGTTACTAAAGCATGAAGCTAACAAGGTCAATAACTTCAGATTTTCTAATTAAATTATAGAAATACAACTTTGATCTTTCAAATGACTCAGGTTCAGCAATATGCAAAGTGATAGTACAAAAAATTTGCCCCTAAACATTGGATAAGTATCATTGGATATTACCAATATTAAATGTAAAATATAAGTATATTTTAACCATATTTTATAGATCTAAAAGTTATTCACAATTTAAAAATATCTCCAAAAATTATAACAATTTTCAGTAACATATGAGTAAAATTTTAGAGGGATCACATTTTTTAGAGATATGTATACTATATCATATAGTGAGTATATTTGGACATATATATCATACAGATAGGTACATAATAGCATATGTATCTAAGTGGTTAAGTACTTGTATGTTCTGTGAACATGCAAACCCATATGTTTGCAGATATATTATCATATGTTAGTTTTTCATAAGTACTCATTTTTATTACTTTGAGAATAGAGGCAGGAAATGAGAAAAAAGTCAATACTTAATTTTATTCTCAAATTTATAGAAATAAGACAAACCTGAAAAGGCATTAAGATTTCATGATAAAGTAAATCTTTGAAGCTGAGAGAAATGAAGAAAATATTCTGAGAGAAATTTAGACGATTTAAGGAAACAGACAGGACTCACCAATGAGGTTTAAGAATAAAATTTCTCAAGATTGATTTAATTCACTTAGGATGTGTGCCACCATCAGCATTCTTTAGTATATGTGCTGCCGAAGTGAGCACTCCATCAGCATTCTTTAAAAAAAAAAAAAAAGTACAAGGGGAGGAAAGGGTGGCTGAAGAGGAGAAAGTGCTGTTTATTGCTAATAATTATCAATTGAACTGAAGCATGTCTT
>PVIR01010246.1:0-24088 GCA_004026965.1 Petromus typicus
AACCTTCAGCCAGTATCATACTAAATGGTCAAAAATTGAAACCTTTCACACTAAGATCAGGAACAAGACAAGGGTGTCCTCTCTCACCACTTCTGTTCAATATAGTTCTGGAAATATTAGCCATAGCAATTAGGCAAGAGAAAGAAATAAGAGGAATAAAGATTGGAAAAGAAGAAGTTAAATTGTCATTATTTGCTGACGACATGATACTCTATCTAGAGGATCCTAAAAACTCAATTAAAAACTGCTGGACCTAATCGCCTATTTTAGCCACGTAGCTGGTTGCAAGGTCAACGTTCAAAAATCAATAGCCTTCATATACACAAACAGTAGACCCACTGAGATAGAAATTGGAGAGTCAGTCCCTTTCGCAATAGCACCCCCCAAAAATAAAATACCTAGGAATCAATCTAACAAAGGAGGTAAAAGACCTCTATTCTGAAAACTATAGCACTCTGAAAAAGGAGATAGAAGATGATATCAAAAAATGGAAAGACATACCTTGCTCCTGGGTAGGAAGAACCAATATTGTCAAAATGGCTATACTCTCAAAACTACTCCACACATTCAACACAATCCCGATTCAAAACCCAACGGCATATTTCACAGATCTAGAGATAAAAATTCAAACTTTCATCTGGAACCACAAAAGACCTAGAATAGCCAAAGCAATTCTAAGCAACAGGGACATGGTGGTGGGTATCACAACTCTGAACCTGAAACTATACTATAAAGCCACTGTGATAAAAACTGCATGGTACTGGTAAAGTAACAGACTCGAGGATCAATGGAATAGACTAGAAGATCCAGAAACTACTCCAGATACGCTGAGCCACCTCATCTTTGAAAAAGGAGCCAAAAATCCTCAATGGAGGAAAGATATCTCTTTAACAAATGGTGCTGGAAAAACTGAGCGTTAACTTGCCAAAGACTAAAACTAGATCTAACTCTTTCACCGTGTACCAAGCTAAAATCAAAGTGGATAAGAGACCTAAATATTAAAACAGACACTCTAAACCTATTGCTAAAATAGGTTAGGTAAAGCTCTTTAAGACATTGGCTTAGGGAAAGACTTCATGAACAAAACTTCTATAGCACAGGAATTGGCTGAGGAAATCAACAAATGGGACCTCATTCTTTTAAAAAGCTTCTGCACAGCAAAGGAAACCACCAACCATGCAAATAGGCAACCAAAAATGTGGGAAAAAAATCTTTACCAGCTGTTCCTCAGATAAAGGGCTACTATCTAGAATATATAAAGAGCTCAAAAAAGTCAGCCCACCCAAATTTAATGACCCAATTCAAAAATGGGCATCTGAAATGAACAGATATTTTTCAGAGGAAAAAGTAAGAACAGCTAAGAAGCATATGAAGAAATGCTCAACATCATTAGTCATTCGAGAGATGCAGATGAAAGCTACATTGAGATTTCATCTCACTCCACATAGAATGGCTGCCATTTCAGATTCAGCCAACAGCAAGTGTTGGCGAGGCTGCGGAGAAGAAGGAAGCCTTCTCCACTGTTGGTGGGACTGTAGACTCGTGCAACCCCTGTGGAGATCAGTTTGGAGATTCTTCAAAAAGCTAGGATTGGCGGTCCTATTTGACCCAGCCATTGCCCTGCTAGGTATATACACACAAGAATTAAAAGACTCATATCATAGTGACATATGTGCACCCATGTTTATAGCAGCCCAATCTGTGATTGCTGCATCTTGGAAACAACCCAAATGTCCATCAACTGGAGACTGGATAAAAAAGCTGTGGTTCTTCTACAGAATGGAGTATTACTCTGCCATAAAAAATGATAATTTTGAATCATTTCTACTTAATTGGACATACCTTGAGGATATCCTCATAAGTGAAATAAATAGGGCACAGATAGGTACATATCGCATCTTTTCTCTAGTATGAAAAAATAAAGATGTAAATGCATCCTAACATTGTATGTTATATATTGGGCAATAGAAAATGCTCAATGTAAAATAGGGTGAAAGGGGGAAATGTGGAGATTGTAACAAAAAAGGAAACAAATTTTATGTATATGGGGGGGTTGTAGGGTGGGTAGGGCTATGGGAAAAAAATGAGAATTAAGTTGTGTCTTATACTGGTACAAATCCCCATTATGGAGTGCAATCATGCTGTGTATATTTAATGTACCAATAAAGAAAAAAAGAAAAAAAAATACCTTGGAAAAGCAAAAATTCAAGGTTAGAGTTATCTCCTGGAAAATTAACAGCACACTATTAAACAAGGAATGAGTCAGAGTAGAAATTTAAATATTTTAGAAGTTGATGGTAATTACTATACAATTGAATGAAACCTCTGGGGTACTGTTTCTAAGAAGAGAATTCATCCTAATCAATGCTCACAATAGGAAGATTCAACAAGCCAAAATAAAGAACATTATGATAAACTTTCTAATGCTTGAGAAACAAAATCAAACTATCCCCAAACCAAAATGAAGGAGGAATTTTATAAAGTGTAGAAGTTAATTAAACTAAGACTGAAAACAATGCAAAAGATCAGTGAATCAAAGAGCTGGATGTTTAAAAGAATGAATAAAATAGATTAGCTCTTCAGACTCAGCAGGAGAAAAAGACTCATCTCAGTGCAGTTAGAAAAAAAACAGAGAAAATCACAACAGCCGCTTTTCAAATATAGAAAACAGTAACTATTTTCTAAAGTCATGTTCTTTCAATACGCAAATTTTGAAGAAATAAATTCTCTGATGAAAACAAATTAGTAAAATTAATCCAAGAAAACATAATATACTTGACAACCTAATTATGAACAATGAAGTTGACATGGTATAATAAATCTACCTTCTTAAGAAAGAATACCTAGACCTGATGTGTTCACTAATGAATTCTATAAAACCTCCAAGGGTATTAAATCACCAATATTCTCCAAGCTCTTCAAAGAAATTGAAAGGGATAGAATCCAATGTTACACTGACCCCCAAACTAAACAAAAACCCAAATAATAATAAAAAACTACAAGGCAATGTCCTTAATAAACATGGATGCAAAAATTCTTCCCAAGATAATAGCATGTGGAATGCAGTACATCATCAAAAATATTACACAGCATGATCAAATATTTTCCTCTGAGATGCAAGAATGATCCAACATACATAAGTTGATAAATTTAATACATTACATAAGCAAAGCCATGGTAAAAGCATATCCTATCAATAGACGCAGAAAAGTTTTTTGACAAAATCCAATACTCTTTCATGATAAAAAAAAAATCATGAAGAAAGCAGATATAAAAAGATCGTACTGAGTACCATAGAAGCTATTAGTAACGAATCAACAGTCACCATCACACTAAATGATAAAAAATCTATAAGCAATCACTCTGAAATCAGAAATTTCAGAATGTCCACTATCACCACTTCTGCTCAACATAGTGTTTAAAACATTAGAGAAGGCAATTAGGCAAGAAAAATAAATAAGCGTACATATAGGAATGGAAGAGCTCAAGTTGTCTTTATTTGCAGATCAGATAATACTCTACAAAGAAGCCTGGAAGGATCCACCAAAAAAAAAACTCCTATTAGTTAAGAAGCAACTCTAGAAGCACAGCAAGATACAAAATCAACACACAAAAATCATTAACATTTGTGTACACCAATAATCAGATCAATAAAAAGAAAATTAAGAAAACAGTTACCTCACTGTTCTTTTTAAGAATAATGAAATAAACAGAAATTGACCTAGTCAAAAAGGAATGGAGTATTACTCTGCCATAAAAAATTATAAGTTTGAATCATTTCTACTTAAATGAACATGCCTTGAGGATATCCTCATAAGTGAAATAAATAGGTCACAGATCGGTACATATCGCATCTCTTCTCTGGTATGAGAAAATAAAGATGTAAATGAGTCCTAGAATTGTATGTTATATATTGTAAAATAGAAAATGATCAAAGTAAAATAGGGTGAAGGGGAAAAACTAATGAGATTATAACAAAAAAGTAAGGAAACAAATTTTATGTATATGGGGGGGTGGTAGGGTGGGTAGGGCTATGGGAAAAAATGAGAATTGAGTTGTGTCTTATACCGGTACAAATCCCCATTATGGAGTGCAATCATGATGCATATATGTAATGTACCAATAAAGATTTAAATAAAAAAATAAAAATAAAATAAATAAAATAAAAAAGAACTTCTAGACTTCTAGGAAGAAAATTGCAATACTTCAGAAATAAAGATAAAAAAGGACATCAGAAGTGGAAAGATGTCCCTTACTTCTGGATAAGCAAAATGAATCATGTTCAACTGGCCATACTCCCACAGTTGCTATACAGATTTACTGCAGCCCCAATCAACATACCACAGCATAATTTATAGATGTAGAGAAAGTAGTCCTACAATGTATAAGGAACAAGAAGAGACTCAGAATAGGAAAAGCAGTTTGGGGCAACAAGAGTGAATCAGAAGGCTTTGTAATACTTGACTTAAATTTATATTTCTTTTTTTTAATTGAAATCTTTATTGGTACATTACATATACACATCATGATTGCACTCCACAATGAGAATTTGTACCAGTATATGACACAACTTAATTCTCACTTTTTCCCATAGCCCTAGCAACCCTACCACCCCCGTATATACATAAAATTTGTTTCCTTTCTTTTTTGTTATAATCTCATTATTTTTCTCCCTTTACCCTATTTCACTTTGAGTATTTTCTACTTCACAATATATAACATACAATTCTAGAACTCATTTACATCTTTGTTTTCTCATGCCAGAGAAAAAATGCGATGTATCACAGTGATATATGTGCACCCATGTTTATAGCAGCTCAATTTGTGATTGCTACATCTTGGAAACAACCCAAATGTCCATCAACTGGAGAATGGATACAAAAGCTGTGGTTCTTCTACAGAATGGAGTACTACTCTGTCATAAAAATGATAAGTTTTAATCATTCATACTTAAATGGACATACCTTGAGGATATCCTCATAAGTGAAATAAATAGGTCACAGATATGTAAATTTATATTTCAAATCAATAGTAATACTGACGACATGGTCCTGGAACAAACACAAGTCCATGTTTCATTGGGACCTAATACAGGAATCAGAAAATTCCAAGATATACTCAGCAATTTAATGTTTGAAAAAAACCTCACAGTTATATGTTGAGTGAAGACAGCCTAATCAACAAGCCATACTGGAAAAACGAGTTTTCTGCTTACTGATGATTGAAACTAGATCTTTATCTCTTACCATACACTATATTAAAATCAAGATAGATCCAAGATCTGAGCATTAAAACAGAAACATTAAGCCTTCTGGAAGATAAAGTAGGTAAAACAAAGAAAGACATAGGTACAAAAAAGGACTTTCTAAACACAGCATGAAATAAAAACAAAAATCAACAAATGAGATTATATCAGATTAAAAAGCTTTAGTAAAACAAATCAGTTAGTTAAGCAAACAGGCCATATATAGATTGGAAAAATTTTACAAGCCACTCCTCAGAAGACTACTGTCTAGAATATATAAAGAACACATGAATATTAAACCACCTAAGATTAAAGACCCACTCAAGAAATGGACCAGAGAAATGAACAGACACTTCACAGAAGAAGAAATACTAATGACTGACAAATGTATTAAAAAAAAGTGTTCAGCATCTCTGGCCATTACAGAATTGCAAGTTGAAACAATGCTAAAATTTCACACCACTCCAGAAAGAGAGACAATCATTTACAAATTAAACAACAACAAGTGCTGGTCTGGCTGTGGTGAGAAAAGGTACAATCCCCCATTTTTTGGTGGAAATACAAACTATACAATCATTATAGTAATTTGCATGGAGATTTCTCAAAGAACTGAAATTAGAAATTCCATATGGCCAACCTATCCCTCGGTTAGATTTCTTCCCCAAATAAATTAAGACATACAGCAATCCGTGCATATTAATGTTTATAGTGGCACAGTTCATAGCAGCTAATTCCTAGAAGCAGTTTGTATATCGATCAACAGATAATTGGATAAAGTGTGGTATTTATACAAAATAGAATACTACTTGGCTATCAAGAATGACAAATTTAAGACTTTTGTAAGAAAATGAATGCACCAGAAAGTATAATGGTGAGTAAGATAAACTGGACACAAAAGTTTAAATACCACATTTTCATTTTAGTGAAGTAAAATGCAAAGAGCACTATAAAAGATGGACAGAAGGAGACAAGGGGATGGATCTCTTGCAATAGGGACTGGTCCAAGGGAAAGAGAATGAGGGGTGAGGAGGAAGGGCATGAAAAATAAGTAGAATGAAGGTATGCCACATATAGCAACAGAATAGCATCAATGTAAGCATTATATGCCATGACATTAGCTCAGATTAACAATAACAAGAATGAAAATCGAGATGGGGAGTTAGAGGAGAAGGTAGGGAGGGCAGAGGTAAGGGGAAAGAGATCTTAAAAAAGAACCAAGCTATATTATGTACTTGTGTGTACTTCCCAAGACGATTGGAAACTGCATGTATTGCAAGTCAATACTAATAAAATAAAACAACATATCTGATGAAGTGTGGTGAGAAAACTGTAGGTCAACAAATCTGTCTTGAACTAGGTCCTAAGTGATGAGTAGGGAGTTCACATGAAAAAGAAAGGAACAGATCTGTGGCAGAGGCATGAAAAGACTTGGAACATTGTGAGTTGAGTGAGAATTTCAGGGTAGCTAGAGGGTAGGGAGTGTGAACTGAAGGAGTGGTAGGTGATGAGTTTGACAGATAGGTTGGAACAAATTATGGAATGTCTTATATATCATGAAATACGAACTAAGGTCTGATGTCTGAGCCATTTGTACAATATTTTTAAGTATGTGGATAGGCATGGAGTTAAGAATTGGGGTAGGGCAGAGACAGGAGCTAGATATTGAGAATAAAGAGAAAATAATAGCTTTTGGATACCTGGAAACAAAAATGTCACATTAGATTTCCTCCTCCTCCTTCTTTCCCTCCTCCTCCTCTTCCTTCTTCTAAGATCAAGAAATTTCTGCCTTTTAAAAAAATGTCTAAAACAAAGTAAATGCCAACATATTGTTTAGTTAGAGCAAGCCTCACCCATCCAACAAGGAAATGGAGCCTATCATACAAAAGAATTAGTGCTGCATAAGATTCCAATTCATTGAACTTTGAACAAACTCCAACAGTAAGCTATGCAATGTACTATGAAAAGCTGCAAACATGCTCAAAGACATACTGTGGTGGAATTAAATAATCATGGATGCAAAATTTTAAAATGTCAAGATTGACTCGTCATCATGTCTCCAAGTCTGAATACTTTCATATGTTAAAAAGGCATATTACAAAAGTATTTTCAAATTTTCCATTAAGATAATATTGTACACATTTAGGGGTACAGTACAATAGCCTCGTATGTGTACACAATATGTGAGTGTCACTAAGGGTAACTATCATTTTAATTTCCTCATATATTTATAAACTCTATGCTGAGGAAGTTCAGACTTCCAGTTATTTGTAAACATATAATAACTTGTATGAGTTTATACTTATCCCACTATACAGCAGAATGATAATCTACCTCCCTCAGTCTCTTTGGAATGCTGGTGAATATGTCTTGTTATTACTTCCTGCAAAATGTATTACCTTTTCTTCCCTTAACAAGAAGGGAGTTGATACTTATGAACAGAGTGTTGACTAAACTTCAAAAAAGCTTTGGCAAGTTACAGTCAGACTGATACCAAGATATATGAACTAGAAAAATCATCTCTGCTGGCTTACACTATTGTTCTATTTATTCTTTGTTCTCAGTATACAAAAATTCTAGTTGTTGAGATAAACACACTAAGAAAAAATATGCCTATAGTGGGAGAAGCAAAAAGTTCAAAATAGCACAAACTCTTACAAGACCATAATTAAATGAACAGAGCCCAAAGGGAATGGGAAGGATAAAAGAGTGATGCATGAGTTTCAAAACATTGGAAGGAGGAGAAAAATTAACAAATCATGAAGGTTGTTTCAAACTAGGGTTGGGTAACAGCACCCTAGTGTTGGTATGGCCTCAGCAAAGCCATAAATCAAATAGATATTCTAGAATTTAAATTATGGAAAGTTGAAATAAAAAGAGGCCTGGAATAAAATAAGATCCAGATAAGGTAAATACTGCTGAGTTATGCCAAGAAATTCACATCTGTTTTATTTATTTATTTAAGTTTTTTGAGACAGAGTCGCACTTTGTAGTTCAGGTTGGTCCTGAATTCAGCCTGGAACTCACAGAAATTCTCCTGCCTCTGCCTTCTGAGTGCTGGGATTACAGGTCTGAGCCACCACGCCTGGCACTGTGGTATGTGGTGCTTATTGCTGAAGGGCATGAGTCACCATGCCCGGCATTGTTGTATGTGGTTCCCTGGGGTCGAACACAGGCCCATATGCTTATTTTATTCCAGGTTTCTTTTTATTTCAACTTTTACTGAGCTAAATCCGTGGCCCAAGATATCCACACCTATAATGAACCAGAATAACCAGGTAGACATGTACTATATACAACTGTGTGAGAAAAATCAACAGCAAAACTATTAGCCATTTATTGAGACTTTAAAAAAAATCATTCATATAATTTGTACATTAAGCCTTTAACAAGTGTATAATTTGTGAATATCATTCACACTTTTAGACTGACTCTTCACTGTATAGATTGCTTCCATTTCTGTATTGGGGCTTCTTAGTTTGATGTAATACCACTTTTACAGTTTTGCTTTTGTTTCTTGTGTTTTTAAAATCTTTTCCAAAGTTTCCTTAAACATTCCAATAGCCTGAAACATTTCCCTTATGTTTTCTTCTACTGGTTTCATAGTGTAGGTCCTATATTTTAATATAGAATCTGTTTTGTGTTGACTTTTGTAACTGGTAAGATGCAAGGCTAAGAGGGGCTGCCGGACCACCTGATTAAGGGCATGACAAAGGATAAAAGATGAAGACAGGGAGGTTGGGGGTTGTATGGAGGTCAATGGAATTGAAAAAAGTCAGAATTGAAATCTATCACATACAAGCACAAATTCTCAGTGTTGAATGCGATCATAATGTATGTATATAAAATGTACTAATAAAATTAATTTTAAAAAATAAAGCATGGAAAGTCCAAATTGGAAAAAATTAAAAAGGATGAAAACAGACAAAGAGGAGAGAACGATGACACTAAGGTGCTGAGGAAATCTAGGCTTGTAAGAAGGGAGGAGTGATGCATTCCTTCAAGTTGTAATTAATGAGTGGCCTGCATTATCTGTAGCTAACATTTAATCTAGGAGAATGGCTGTCCAAGATTCACAAATGCTGCAGCACAATCTTGCTTTCAGAGGCATCACAGTATCAGTGACCACTGAGCTCTCAGTTGGAACCATTAGCATAGGAGTTCTGTTTCCCTGTGCCAGCTGAAGGTTCAATGAGCAAGACACATAGGCCTATGACAGACTCACGGACTTAATAGCTAACTCATAAGTTAATTAAAACATATTCTTTAGCCTATCTATTTCAGTTTCAAACTAGCCTCCTACACATGCTACTTTCATTTTTCTACATTTGAATTTCTTTTCTTATTTTATTAGTATATGTTTGCAATTAATGTAGTTCACAATCATCTTGGGGAGTGGTTATGTACATACTACAGTGTTTCTTTTTTTCAAACCCCCTTCATCTTCCCACCCTTCTCCCTCCCTTTCCTCTAACTTTCTCATCATGATTTTCATTCTTGTTGATATTACCAGTTTCAGCTCATATTATTGCACATGTTTACACTAATTGAAATTATAGGATTCCTGAACCTGGACTATTTCTATTCTACTTATTCCCACTTTCTTGTCTCTTCATTCTTTACCTTTGTCCGCTTGGACTGCATCTCTATTGGAAGAGATCCATATGTTTCTCCCCTTCTATCCATCCTTTTTGTTTGTTTGTTTGTTTGTTTGTTTTTGTTTTTTGTTTTTGAGACAGGGTCTCGCTTTGTAGTTCAGGCTGGCCTAAAGCTCAGCCTCAAACTCACATCAGAGCAATCCTTCTGCCTCTGCCTCCCAAGTGATGGGATTACAGGCCTGAGCCACCATGCCCAGCACTGTGGTGTGTGGTACTGGTTGCTGCTGGGTGTCAGTCTCCAAGCCCAGTATTGTATGTGGTTGCTGGGGAATCAAACCCGGGTCCTTACACTTGCGAGACAGGCGCCGGAACCACTGAGCTAAATCCCCAGCCCACTTCTATCCATCTTTTATCATTTGCTTTGTTTGTATTTTGCCTCACTCAAATGAGAGAAACCACATAGTATTTAAGCTTGTGTGCTTGGTTTATTTCACTCAACATTATATTTTCCAAATAATGATGGAATATTCCACTTTCACCCCAGACACCCCAGTATTTATTATTGCTTGATTTGTTAATGATTATCATTCTTTCCACAATAAGATGGAATTTTAATTTCCATTTCTCTAAAGACTAGCGATGTTGAACCTTTTTTTTCATATATTTGTAAGCCATTATATTTATTCCTCTGTGAAGTTTCTGTTAGTTTCTCTCATCAGTTTCTTGGATGAATGTTCTGCATTTGAATATTCAACTTTCTAAGCCCTATACATGTCCCTAACACCTTTATTGAAATTCATTTGGCTGTAAATGTGTGAGTTCACTTCTAGGCTCCAAATTCTGTTCTATTGGCTTCTGTGTCTGTTTTAGATAATGCCATGCTGTTTAATCACTATCATGTGGTAGGATATTTTGAAGTCAGGAAGTGAAATACCTCCTCTTTTTCTTTTTACTTATGATTGCTTTAGCTATTCATGACCTCTTGCACATACATTTTAGAATTTTTGTTTTTCTAGTTCTATGATATTTGGTAGGAAAAAATGACTCTTGTGATCCATGAAAATGGGATAGCTTTCCATTTAATTTTGTATTCTTAGATTAGTCATTTGATAAAACTGTTCTGGAAATTTCCTCATTAGCATTCTTAAAGTATTCTCTCAATTTTAGCTGTCTCTCTCAATGAAGATAGTTGTAATCTCATCAAAGTCAACTATAAGACTGAATTTAAATGATTACATAAAACTTGTTTCTGTTGGCTGCAAAACATTCTAGACCCATCCTTGAACACGCTTATAAATTTTACATATGACTGCTTGGGATTTTGGATTTCTTGGGTTTTAAAAATTGGGTTTAATTCTTGATCTCTCTTGATTCTAGTGAGCCAGGTTTTGAAAACATCATAAGATCGTGAACCTGATTGACCTTTCCTTAAGTTTGTGGACCCAATATTAAGCTATTTGAGCTTTCTTCCCTGTCTCAATCATGGACAACATTTGATGAAGGAGGTTATTCATTGAACAGATTCCACCTGAAGGTGAACTGTGCTTTCACAGGGGGCAGTATCAGGTTTTTTAGATGATCTTGGAATGCATTTTTCTTAATTTAGTCATTTTTCATAAACATATTCTATATTGAGCATCATTATAAAGTTATTAAAATTAAGTTTTAAAATCTGAATCAAAATCCTCTGTAATAAGTGTCCATAATTTCAGCTAAAATAACTGATAAAGGTTAATTAGTATGTAGCTACCCAGGAACAGAGATGAGATTTAAACCCAATAAATTATTAGCTTCTTTTGTTATCCTCTGTCACTATGCCATATTGCTGCCCATAAGGCTTTTTGACCTGAGAAACATCTACTCAATCCATAAAGCCTACTTTAAATAGTTCTGCCTGAGCCTTAAGTGTTCCTCAGCTGGGCTTCCAAAGCTTTGTAGTAAGCAGCTGGAGGATTTTTGAATTCAGAAGGAATGTTCTTTCTCTGCCCCTTACATTTTATGTGTCACTTGATAAATCTGTTCAGTTATTCGTGCCTCAATTACTTCAAGCATAAAATGCAATATATAATACACTGTAAATTGTTGTAAGGATTCAGTGAAGAATCCTGGTCCAGCATAGATATTAAAACATCCATTCTTCACCGTATATAACATTTGCATGGTATGAAGAAGAGACGGAGGGGAGGGAATTTAAATCCCCAGGCCTAACTAAAAACCAATTAAATCAGCATTTCTGGGAATGAACCCCAAAGATTTGTGCTTTCCTTAAACTTTTAGATGATTCTGACAAGCATTTGTAATGTAATATGTGTTTAAAACTGTATTCAATATTATAACACTTATTTTGACTAAAATCTTGAATTCATTTTGGATTTTTATCAAGAATACTAATTTTAGCACCACATGCTTTCTATTTTTAGTCACTAGTTTGGCCATGGAGCTGCTTAAGTGTGTGATCTAAACTGTTGCACTGAGACTCATCTAGGCAGGACTGAGATCCTGGTCCTAGCTCCCTAGGAAGGAGTTAGGACCAAAAGAGTGGCAGGCCACACGTGTCTTCCTCTTTGTTTCATATTTCTTTCCTCTTTGCTCCATAACCTTGTAATGACTTTCAGTCTCAAGGCTTCCTCAGGGCTGGCTCCCACTTATGCTCTCAACTGGGTAAGAACGTTGTAACCTCAACTTCCCAACCAGGAGTTGTCAGATAGTATTGTCTCTTTCCAAGGCATTAAAATGAGATTACACAATTACAATGACTTCCCAAAGCTACAATATGAAGAAATACCGAAGCTCAAATTTGAGACCAGGACTATATGCTCAAAATTTTTGAGTTACTTTTATTTGTATTATATCACCAAAAGAAAGCTAGAAAGGAAGAGCTCCCTAGTTAACAGAAATTTATTGAGCACATAGTATATGCCTTGCACTTGGAGTGCATTTTACTTATATTTTTAATGTTCCTGGTAACTGAATGAGATAGATGCTATTATTTTCTACCTTTACCTAGCAAGGAAATTACTTCATTGTATTCAATAACTCCAATTTTCCTGTTGACACGACTATTAGAAATTAATTTCCTTGGGGCCGGGTAGTTAGCTCAGTGGTTCCGGCACCTGTCTTGCAAACACAAGGACCCGGGTTCGACCCCCTGGTAACCACATACAATATTGGGTGTGGAGACTCATGCAGTAATCAGTACCACATACCACAGTGCCGGGCGTAGTGGCTCAGGCCTGTAATCCCTGCACTCGGGAGACAGAGGCAGGAGGATTGCTGTGATGTGAGTTTGAGGCTGAGCTTAAGGCCAGCCTGAACTGCAAAGCGAGACCTTGTCTCAAAAAAAAAAAAAAAAAAAGAAATCAATTTCCTTATTTGTTAAATGTGAAACCAGTTAAAGTATCTGATATTGCCAAGGGCTAATTTCATCTTTGCTCTCCCCTGCTTAAAACATTTCAGTGACTCAACATTCCTGTTAAAATTGACTGCACTCTTGGGTCTGTGGTTTAGCTCAGTGGCTCCAGCATCTGCCTGGCAAGCGCAAGGTCCTGAATTTGGTCCCTGGAAAACTATACTCATTAATGTGGCATATAATGTCACTGGAGATTCAGTCTTTTCTGATTTTCACTCTCCCCTGTTTTCACAGTAATATGCTGTCATGAGATTGAACTATCTGTAGTTCATCCTATTTCTCCTTTATGTCTGGGACTTTGTAAGTGTTCCTTGTCATTTGGAAACTTTTTGCAATATTTTTTCACTAGTCACATCGATGCGTCTAAAACTCATTCATTCACTCATTCATTTGATAGGTAAGTACTGAATATCTCCTCTGTGTCTAGCTATAAGGATACAGTATTGGAACAGACAGGTATAATTATCAGTTTCATTCTACATGCAGGGAAACATACTCCAAAAATATCAAATAATGTAAACATATGATGTTATTAATATATTTATGAACTGAAATGAGACAGGAATCAAGTAAATGAGGTAAAAATGCAATTTTATATGGAGATGCTGGGAAAGCCTTTACTTAATAAAATAGTACATTCATTAACACTGGAAGAAATTGAATGGGCAGCCTTTACAGATATTTGAGGACAAACAGTTCAGGTAAAGTAAATAACCACGTGTAAAATTATTGAATTAGGAGTGCAGCTGGTGTGTTGAAGGACAATCAGAATAAGATGAACTGTTGTAGGACATGAGACTGAAGTAGGAATAGGAGATTGATATCCGGCAAGGATATACATGGGATAGAAAGACTAGATCTACTCAAAATAGGATGAGAAAATTTGACAGCATTTAAAGCAGAGGAGAGACAATATGAAAACTTAATACAATTCCTCTAGCTGTTGCTATAAAATGGATTTATTAAAGAGTAAGAATAAAAGGATGAAAACACTAAGGAGGCACTGGATCTAGATAGTAGCAATAATGGCACTAAGAAGTGATCAAAGAGTGTGTAAGTCAAGATGGTCGAATGAAAGAAACCAGGACTTTCCGGCCTATTCAGAGCTAGTAACCCAAACAGTTAGAGAGTAATTGTTCAGGAAAGTTCATGTTTGACAGTCAAGTGAGTATACCAAGTGATTCTGGCCATCAGAGAAAATCTAAGAAGGAACAAGTAAGTACTAAGATTGTGGCAATGACATAGGATCATGGCAAGGGAAACACAGAGGCACAGGAAGAAAGATATAGAGGATAGAATTAGTGAAGGGAGATCCAGAGCAGAAAGATAATCTAAATTTATCTGATTTCAAATCTAGCTATATAGTGGGCTAGTACTTGAGAAATTGTCCACCTTTCTCAAGTGATCAGTGTGGTACTGCTGTGGGGAGTTATCTCAGAATGATTACAGGGTAAATTGTTGTTTTGGCAAACATAAATTCTGTATTCTTCTCTCCCATGCAACAAATATTTCCCAAATATCTATCTATTCTAGGGCCCAGCATGACACCGATGGAATGCTACTGAAAAATGCCCATAATATAATCTGTGTTGTAGGATTTGGCTTAGAGTGATGGAAGACAGTGACCTCCCTTTACTTTTAAGACAGCTGCACTTGGTGGGCATAGAGGTGCATGTCTATACTCTCTCCTGTTCAGAAAGCTGAAGCAGGACAGCCACATGTTCAAGATCATTTTATAAAACTTAAGAAGATGTTATCTCAAAATAAAATAAATCAGTTGAGGACAAAACTCCATGACAAAGCACTGGGCTATCATGGGCAAGGCCTAAGTTTCTATTCTCAGTGTGAAAAATAATTATAGAAATTAAATTCAAACAAAGATCTGTGGCTCACATAACCCACTAAGGAGGATCAGGTGTGTCGCAACGCGCAAGGACTGTTGCTTTGAAAGCCACAATCATGGGTATTGGATTGCTAAAAAACTGCCAGGTGCCCTGCAGCCAGTAGAGTTATTTACTCCCCTCTTCTGAAAAGTTTTTCAGGAGGCAGGAATGACCCAGATGTGGAGCAGATCCTGGCCCCCACCCAGCCCTTGGAATGTGTCAAGGTGATCTATGTAGAGTAACAGCCTAACAAAACCTTCGCTTCCATGTTACTTTGTAGTAGAGTGGAATGGGAGCTCTATGTTACTACAAGCTCTGGTCCAAAACCAGTAAAATCGGCAGACAAGTGAACAACACCAAAAGACAAAGAATATTTAAAAATACAGTCTTGCTTTCCATGAGTAGCACATAACCTAAGAAGGCACAGAAAAAAAGTGCAAATTGGCATCAGTAATGTCTATTCACTCATTTTCATACTATTGATCAGTTCAATATAGAAAAGTTCTACCTTTTTATCTTGACTATTTTTGTACATAATAATTGCTCCATGTGACTGTCTAAAGAAAGATCAATATTAGTACAGTTTTTTTAATTATTTGCATTTTCTTTATTGTTCTTTTTTGGATTCTTTTGTTAATCTGTCTTTTTCTGGTGGGCAAATTGTTTTATTTTCCTTTTAAAGTTATTATCATTACTAGATTAATTTGTATTTTATTTTATGCCTTTTTGCCATCACATTGAACCTTCCGCTCTTTCCTTTTTCACTTTTTGAATGTCACAAATTTTCTTTTCATTTTATCTTTGCATTTTCCTCTTTCTTTAATATATCATTGCTCCTTTTTAAAAAATTGCTTGCAATACTTAATAATTATATTTTTGTGGAGAGTTGACACATGAACACAACATATCTTGATTTTTTAATTATACTTTCCTCCATTTTTGCACTCTTCCACACTTGACCCTCTAAAGGGCTAACTATAAGTCTAATTTATAAATTCTTGTATATTTATATATCTTATACTAAATCTGTTTCTCCAGTGAACAATAATTGATTTATATTTGCTATCTTTTATTTGACTTTTCATTTATATTTTGGGTTTCTCAGATATGAGAAACTGTACATTATTTAAACTTATGTGCCTGATTTATTTCACTTAATATTATGGTCTCAAGGTGCATCTATTTTTTTATGAGACTCATGTTTGACTGACAGGTAGACCTCTTCTAAAATTTATCTATTGTTTACTGTACAGCTATAAACATGGGTACACATCTCTCACTGTAATGTGATGTCTTTAACTCTTTCAAGAAGATACCTAGTAGGTCAGTAATTCAGTTAAATAAAATTTTTAGCTTTAGTGTTTTGAGGATTCTCCACAATGATTTCCACACTAGTTATGCCAGTTAACTTTATTTCTTGAAGATCAATTTTTTTTTTTTTTGGTGTGAGATGAAATTTCTTGAAGATAACAATTTTTTTGCCTTATGAGGTGAGATCTCAGTGTTCTATTAATTGGAATATTTTAATGACCAGGAAAGTTAAATAGCTTTTCATGTATTTATCATCATTTATACTCTTTCTGAAATTGTCTAATCATTTTAATTGCCCATTATTTGAGTGAGTCTTTTTAATTTGGGGGATCAAATTTTCTGAATTTTTACACATTCTAGATATTTATGCTCTAGGAAATAGCTGGTAAAACTTATTTCCATTTCTGTGGATTATCTCTTCATCCTGCTAATTGTTTTGTTTGTTGGCAGATTTTTAATTTGATATAATCGTTTGTTGTTGTGTGTGTAGAGTTGTTGATTTTTTCTGTTAATTCTTATGCAACTGAGGTTCTGTTCAGAACATTTTTGCTTATACCTAAGTCTTCAGGAAGTTTGTCCATTTTGTTTTCCAGTACATTAAGTGTTTCTGTTTTAAGATTTAGATCTTTGGGCTGGGGATTTAGCTCGGTGGTTCCGGCGCCTGTCTTGCAAGCGCAAGGGCCCAGGGTTCAATCCCTGGTAACCACATAACAATACTGGGCGTGGAGACTCACCCCAGCAGCAACCAGTACCACATACCACAGTGCCGGGCGTGGTGGCTCACGCCTGTCATCCCAGCACTCGGGAGGCAGAGGGAGGAGGATTGCTGTGATGTGAGTTTGAGGCTGAGCTCCGGGCCAGCCTGACCACAAAGCGAGACTCTGTCTCAAAAAACCTAAAAAAAAAAAAAGGATTTAGATCTTAGATTCACCTTAAATGTAATTTAGTACATGGTGAGAGATATTGGCATAGGTTCAGTCTTTGGGATGTAGATAGTCAATTTTTCAGCACCATTTTTGAAGAGGCTATATTTCCTCCAGAAAATGGGTTAGCTTTCTTGTAAAACATCAAGAAGCTGAGTGTGTCTGGAGTTATTTCTGCATCTTTTATTTTCACTCATATATCTACAATTCTATTTTATATTCCCAATATTATTTTTTTTCCACTGCAGCTTTGAAGTATGATAGAGTCAGGGATTGTGGTGTCTCTTGCCTTGAAATTTTGTCAGTGATTGTTTCTGCTATTCTAGTTATCTTCTGATTGTATATAAATTTTAGGATTGTTTTGTTTACTTCTGTGAGGAATGCTGCTGGAATTCCAATTGGAAATCTGTTAAATCTGGATACCAAACTTGTAAGTACAACCATCTTGACTATATTGGTTTTGTCTATCCAGAAATAAGAGATATAATTTCATTTTCTGAAAACCTCTTTAATCTACATTTAAAGAGTACTGTAGTTTTGGTTTTAGAGTCTTTCCTCTTCCTTTGTAATGTTAATGTCTGAGCATTAAATTTTTCATGATGCTTGTCTTCGTTATTTCCTCTCATTGCTTAGAAAAAAATACCCAACACCCACAAGTTGAAGGAAGAAAACTTTGTTATAGCTCACAAGTTTTAGAGTTTTCATTCAATAGTCAGGTGGATCCAAGGGAGGGGTGTGTGAAAGAGTGGTTTCACAGACAGTAAACAATTATGGTGTGGCAGGCAGAAGGCAGCAAGAAGCAAGCAGCAGCAAGGAGAAGCAGAGAGCCTGCCTTATCCTTTTTACCATCTTGGCTACAGGCCTTCTGGATGATGCCATCCACACCCAGGATTGGGCTTCTTTCTTCACTAAATCCATTATTGACCCTCAGAAATATGCTTTTTCCAGTCAGTGGACAAATTTAGTACCATATATCCTAAATCTCAGTACCATACAACATAGATCCAGCCAGCTTCTTAAATCTCCACACATGGGCACATAAGGCTTTGAAGGTACATCTAGATTCAAACCATACCAACGATATTGTGAAAAGTATTGTATCCATAATTTCTTTCTCAGTAAGTCTATTATTGTTATACAGAAATGCTACTGGTGCATGTTGATATTGTATCCTACAATACTCGTATATATTTGGTAAACATTTGGGGAATTTTTGGATCTTCTATGTCATGTCATTTGCAAATAATAATAACTTAATATCTTCTTTTCATATATGCATCCTTCACATTTCTTTGTCTTGCCTGATTCATCTTCTTAATGTTTCAAGAGCAGTAAGAAACAAGAGTGATTACAGCAGCAGATAGCCTTGACTTGTTCTTGATTTTAGAGGGAAAGTTTCAGTTTCCCTTATTTCATTTATATCAGTCTTTCATTTATTTTAAATGACTTTTATCAGATTGTGATAACGTTCTTCTGCACCTATACCTATTATCTTCAAGGTATTTCCTATGGATGGATGTTGGATATCATCAAACACTTTTTCTACATTTATTGAAGTGATCATGTAATTTTTTTCTTACTTCTGTTTGCTGTTTATTACATTTATTGATTTTCACAGTTTGACCCACTCCTGCACCCCTGGAATGAATATTACTCAGCCATGATGCATAATATGTCAGATAATTTGTTGCACAGTTTGTCAATATCTTACTGAGGAATTCTGTGTCCATGTTCATTAAAGAGTTTGGCATGAAGTTCTCTTTTCTGGTTGGATACTGTTCCAGTTTTGGGCATCAGAGTAATTCTAGTTTCCAGTAATGAGTTTGGGAGTACTCCTTCCCTTTTTATTTCATTTCACTAAAGAGCTTGAAGATTATCTTTAGAGTTTTACTAATATGCAGATTCTAGCAATGAATCTATTAGTACCAGGGCTTCCATCAGCTGATAGCTCTTTTATTTCCTCTTCAGTTTTATTGACTGATATTACATTATTCAGGATTTTTACACTTTTTGTTTCATTGTAAGATTTTTAGTTCTTTTAAATAACTAAATCTTCCATTCACTAATTGCTTGTATTGTTTTCTAGTCTCAGTTTCATGAATGCTTGCTCTGATACTTGGAATTTCCTTGTACTAGCTTTAGGTTTGGGCTGTTCTTGTTTTCTAGGACCCTGAGCTGCATTGTTAAGTCATTTATTTGAGCTCATTCATCTTTTTCTGATGTGTTCATTCATAACTGTAAAGTTCCCTCTTAGGAATGCTTTCACTGTGTCTCATAGGTTCTAGTATGTTGTAATAGCATTATTATTTTATTCTACAAAACTATATAACATCTTCCTTGATTTTTTCCTGTGACTCACAGCTTATTAAAAGTAGTGCTGTTTTATTTCCATAGTTTTGCATAGCATCTCTGATTTATTTTCCTTTGATTTCTAGTCATTGCACTATGATCTGATAATGTGGATGGTACAATTTTGATTTTTAGGCACTTACTTAAGCATATTTTATAAGCTAGGTTATGATCTATTTTAAGAAAAGTTCCATATACTGCAGAGAACAATATGTAATCTGTTCTTTTTCATTGGGAAATTCTGGAGATATCTGCTAAGTACATGTGTTCAAGTTTTCACTGAATTATGATACTTTCTTGTTTATTTTATCTGTTTAATTTGCATATGTGACAAGGGAATATTATAATTATCTTCATGATTGCTTGATTTGTTTTATATAAGGTTTTTTTTGTTTTTGTTTTTGTTCTTTTTTGTTTTTTTGAGACAGGGTACCACTTTGTAGTTCATGCTGGCCCTGAGCTCACTATGTAACCAAGGCCAACCTCGAACTCAGCAATCCTCCTGCCTCTGTCTCTCAAGTGCTGGGATTACAAGCATGAGCCACCATACTCGGCATTGGGGTATGTGGTTCTGGCTGCTGGTGGTCATGAATCACCACACCCAGCATTGTTGTATGTGGTTACCAGGGATCAAACCAGCACCGTTGTGCTGCAAAACAGGTGCCAGAACCACTTAAATAAATATCCTACTCTGTTTTACATAGTTTTTAAAAATTAAGTTGGGAATGTTGGAGTTTTATGGGTATGCACTTACAATTGTTATCTCTTCCTGTTGAATTGATCCATAGATGATAGACACATAGATAGATAGATAGACAGGCCTTCTGCTTCTAGTCTTATCATTTTGCTTTAAATCCATTCTATTTAAATTAATGTATTTATTCCTATTTTTCAACAGGTTTCTATTGTATGGAATATTGTTTTCTGTCATTTGAGTTTTTTTTAAACAAGAAGTTCATTTAAATAAAACACTTGACTTAAAGAGAAAACTATCTAGGATTCTTTTTAAGAGTAATTTACTCCTACATAAAGACAGGTTGCCCTACATGTAACAGTAGTGTACAAAAAAGTTATAAAATTGCCCTTAGTTTTACAATGATAAATGAAAAAATATTAAAGTTCTCCAATCAAACAAGGTATGCAAGGATTTATGTTGTTGCCTTCTCTGTTAAAACAGTGAGAGCAAATAACTTACTGGAGTATAAAGATAAGAGCTGATGAGCATGCCACTAATGGAGAGAGGGGTTACTTTCACAGAACCAGTATCTCCCCATCCCATCTCCATTTTATGTCAAACAAAACATATTGTTGGACATTTAGTAAAAAAAAAAAAAATGCAAGATATGCTTGCGAACATACACCAGATACTTTATGTACAATAAAGGAACGGGAAAGGGGTAGATGAAAGAATAGAAAAAACTATACTGTAGTAGTCAAGATGTGATGAAATCAAATTGCAGGTTTGTAATTGAGAATGTATTCTTGGTCTGTAAGAACAGAGTTCTGGAGCAGAACATTGCAGGTTTCCTTTTTAGTAGACACTTCCCTGTTGGCTGTTGGAACACATCAGTCGTATCTTAGTCCTGCATTTCCAACTATGCAAGTGTGTGTGTTTCATTGATTGGCTGTCCATCTAATAGTAATCTGATCTGCCTCACTGACAAACCCTGTCACTCACAATATAATTTTCATTAGCTTACTAAGTGGTGTATGCCTCTTAATCTTCAACTGCACCACAGAACCATCCTGCCAAGCCACCTTCAAATTAATATGATTATTGTTTTCAGTCTTGACTCTTCCTTTGAGCTATTCATTGGCCATGGCGAGCACCCGAGTCTTTTAAGCTGCCACCTCACAAAATAGGTACCAAGTCTGCACCAAAAGAGCACAGAAGCAGCACCAAGAGTGGCAGAAGGAGACAGCAGCGTTGGCCAAGGGAGAGGACACGCTGTCATTTGAGTCAAACTATAGATTTCATTATAAATTAAATGAGTGTATTCTTTATCGCATAACAGTGGATTTTCCTTCTTTTTTTGTTCAAATCTTTATTTCTACATTATGAATACACATCATCATTGCATTCAACATTGACTTTGTACCAGAACATGACATGACATGATTCTCATTTTTTCACCTTCCCCCACCTACCCTGTCACCCTCCACCCCTATATACATAAACTTTGTTTCCTTTTTTAAATTCAAGTGTTTGTTGGTACATAATGAATGCACATCATCATCGCATTCAACATTGAGAGTTTGTACCAGAATATGACACGACTTGATTCAAATTTTTTCCCATTCCTCTACCCCTTGTGCAATCCCCCACACTCTACATACATAAGCTTTGTTTCCTTTTTAAATTACTATCACATTCTTTTCCCCTTGTTATTTACCTTTACACCCTCTTTCATTTTAAGAACTTCTATATGTACTAGAACTCATTTACATCTTCATTTTCTCATATCAGAAAAAATATTTACACATCTGTGACCTATTTATTTTTTAATTGTCTTTATTGATACATTGCGAATATACATGGTAATCGCATTCAACATTAAGAGTTTGTACCAGAATATAACATGACTCTATTCTCATTTTTTCCCTTTTCCCCCCATCCGGCATCCCCCCGTCCACTATATACACATTCTTTGTTTTCTTTTTTCTTTATTATTACCACATTCATTTCCCCCTCGTTATTTACCCTTACACTCTTTTCTTTAAATATTTTCTGCTTCGCAATATCAACTGTACATACTACAACTCATTTAAAACTACTATTAATTTCACTTATGACGATGTTTGAAGGTACATCCATTTGAGTATGAATGACTCAATTTATCAATTTTAATGACAGAATAATACTCCATTCTATAAAAGAACCATGTCTTCTTTATCCAGTCTCCAGTTGATGGATATTTGTGTTGTTTTCCAAATTTAGCAATCACAAACTGAGCTGCTATAAACATGGGTGCACATATGTCGCTGTGATATGAATCTTTTAATTCTTTTGTGTATAAACCTAGCAGAGGAATGGCCCAGTCAAATAGGAGCTCCAATTCTAGATTTCCGAGCAATCTCCACACTGATTTCCACAGAGGTTGTTCGAATCTACATTCCCACCCAGAATGGAGAAGGGTTCCTTTTTCTCCTCAGCCTTGCCAACATTTGTTGCTGGCTAATTCTGAAATAGCAGCCATTCTTTGTGGAGTGAGATGAAATCTGTGTTGTTTTCCTCTGCATCTCTCGAATGACCACTGATGTTGAGCATTTATTCATATACTTCTTAGCTGCTCTTACTTCTTCCGCTGAAGAGTGTCTGTTCATTTCAGATGCCCAGCTTTGAATTGTCCTGTGTTGGACTATTGGTATTTTAACTTTAAATTTGGATAGGCTGATGGTTTTTTAAGCACCTTATACATTCTAGATAGTCGCTGTTTGTCTGAGAAACATCTGGTAAAGATTCTTTCCCATATTGTTAGTTGCCTTTTCACTCTGTTGGTGGTGTTTTGCTGTGCAGAAGCTTTTTAATAGAATGATATCCCATTTATACCTATCTTTTTCACCATGTACCAAGCTAAAATCAAAGTGGATTAGAGACCTATATATTAAAACAGACACACTAAATCTGCTGCAAAATAGATTAGGTAAAACTCTTGAAAACATTGGTTTAGGGAAAGACTTCCTGAACAAAACCTCTATAGCATGAGAACAGGCAGAAGAAATCAACAAATTGCACTTCCTTCTTGATATATTCTGTCAGTCTGTGTCTTTGGATTATATATTTGAGACCATTTGCACTGAAAGGTATTATTAAATGGTATTATTCTTGTCATTGAATTATTTTCCAGTTGTTCACTTTGCCAAATGTACTCATTCTATTTTACTTACTTGTATTTTTAGCTTTATTGCCTTTTATAGCATACCTTTGATAACTTTCTGTAGTACTAGTTTCTTGGTCATGATTTTTAAGTGCTCTTTGTCATGGAAAAAACATTTTTTCAGCAATTTTAAAGGACAGTTTTGCAGGATATACAAGGCATGGTTAGAAGTTAGTATCTTTTAGGGCTTGAAATATTACATTCTAAGTCTTTCTGGCATTTAAATTTTGCATTGAGAAATCTACTGTAATTCTAATGGGTCTTATTTTTATAAGTGATTCATTGCTTTCTAAGGGTTTTTAGATTTTTGTACTGTGTTGGGCTATTGGTATTTTAACTTTAATGTGATGTGGATGTTCTTTTTTATCACGTCTTTTTGAGTTTCTGTATGCTTCATAAAACTGTATGTTTTTAACAGTTTTGAAATTGAATATCAATGGCAAAAGAAATTCCAAGAACTTCATAAACATATGTAAATTGAAAAATACACTTCAG
>PVIR01010246.1:24188-50731 GCA_004026965.1 Petromus typicus
GGTGAAAGGGAACAATGTTGAGATTGTAACAAAAAAGTAAGGAAACAAATTTTATATATATGGGGGGGTGGTAGGGTGGGTGGGGCTATGGGAAAAAATGAGAATTAAGTTGTGTCTTATACTGGTACAAATCCCCATTATGGAGTGCAATCATGATGTGTATATTTAATGTACCAATAAAGATAATTTAAAAAAAAAAGAAAAATACACTTCAGAACACTCAATGGGTCAAAGAATAAATTAAACAATTTCTACAATTAAATGATAATGCTAATAAAACATATACAAATCTATGGGCAATAATGAAAACTGTTCTGCAAGGGAAAATGATAGCAGAGAGTTTCCATACTAGGAAAATAGAGTGAGGTCAATTAAATAATCTAACGCTAAATCTCCATCTCCTAGAAAAAGAAGAGCAAGACAAACCCAAAACTCATATAATGGAGGAAATTATAACAATCCGAACAGAAATTAAAGCAATGAAGACTATGAGAATGACAGAAAAAAAATCAACACATCAAAGAGTTGCTTCTTTGAAAGAATAAATGAAATCAACAAACTTATAGCCAACTTTATCAAAAATAGAAAATGCTCAAAGTAAAATAGGGTGAAGGGAGAAAATAATGAGATTATAACAAAAAAGTAAGGAAACAAATTTTATTATATGGGGGGACAGTAGGGTGGATAAGGCTATGGGAAAAAACAAGAATTAAGTTATGTCTTATACTGGTACAAACTCCCATTATGGAGTGCAATCATGATGCGTATATGTAATGTACCAATAAAAATTTTTTTTAAAAATTGGAGAGAAAAGGTTTCAAATACATGCAATCAGAGTAAAAAGGTGAAACAACCACAACAGATCCATCAGAAATACAGAGGATAGTCAACACCTACTTTGAGAATATATAGTACAATATGATGGAAAACTCAGAAGGAATGGACAGATTCCTAGACATATATGAACTACCAAAGTTGAATGAAGAAGATATAAAAATTCTACACACCCCAATATCAATATCAAATTGAAAATATATTTTAAAACATACTAATAAAGAAAATATGTGGTCCTCATGACTTCACTGCTGAATTCTACAAACTTTTAGGGAAGGGCTAATGCCACTGTTTCTCAGGTTCTTCACTGAAATTGAACAAGAGGCAAGACTCTCAAATTCATTCCTTGAAGCAACTATTATCTTGATTCCAAAAATAAAGACCCAACAAAGAAAGAAAACTACAGGCCACTCTCCCTAATAAATATAGATGCAATAGTCCTCAAAAAAATACTTTAAAAAAAAGGTAGAGATAATGAAGAAGACTGTACACCCTCATCAAGTTGGATTCATCTCAGAGATACAAGGATAATTCAACATACGTAAATTGATAAATGTAATTCCCTGTATTAATAGAATTAAAGACAAAAATCATATAAATATCTCAAAAGATGCTTTAAAAGCCTTTGAAAAAATCCATTCTTATAATCCTACATAAAATTTGAATACATGGTCTTTATGTAAATTTGATAAAAACCTATTTGTGAAAATCAAAAGCTGTAATCATACAAAACAGTTAAAAACTTAATACTTTTACACTGAAATCAAGAACAAGACAAGTATTTTGACTATCACCACTCTTATTCAATATATGTCTGGAAACATTTGCCACAGTAATTGGACAAGAAAAAGAAATAAATACAAGAAATGAAGAATTTAAGCTGTCATTATTTGCTGATAACATAATATTCAATATAGAAGATCTCAAAAAATCAGCCAAAAAATTGTAGTACTCTGAAAAAGGAGTTTGAAAAGACTTCAAAAACATGGGAAGACATCCCTTACTTCTGAGTAGGACCAACCAATATTGTCAAAATACCCATATTACCAAAACTGCTACACAGTTTGAGTGCAATCCCTATTTCCCAACAGTATAGTTCACAGAACTAGAAAAAGTAATCCTAAAGTTCATCTGGAATCAGGGGAGATGAAGAATAGCAAAAGACATTCTAGTCAAAAAAGACATGGCAAGTATTATCAAAGTCCCTAATTTGCAATTGTACTACAAAGCCACTGTGAGAAAAGAAAACATAGTACTGGCAAAGAAACAGACATGAGGGTCAGAAAAACAGACGAGAAGATTAAAAAAAAAAAAAAGAACACCTTCAGACAAACTTAACCACCTTATCTTTAAAAAATGAGGCAAACACATTCAATGGAGGTAAGATAGCATCTTTAATAAAAATACTGGAAAAATTGAGTTTCATCCTGTCAAAGAATAAAACTGGACCTACATCCTTCACCATGCACTAAGCTGAAATTGAAGTGGACTACAGATCTAATATCAAAACAAAAACAGTAAACTTGCTGGAAGTTAAGATATGTAGAACTCTTGGAGACAATGGAGTATGGGAATTCTTTATGAACAACAGACAAGGTGGCTCACACCTGTAATCCCAGCACTTGGGAGGCACAGGCAGGAGGATTGCTGAGTTCAAGGCTAAGTTCAGGACCAGCCTAAACTACAAAGGGAGATCATTTCAGAAAAAGTTTTTTTTTTAAAGCTTAAAAATAAATGAACTACTTATTCTCAGCACAAGAAAGAAATCACAAAATAATTCTTCTGGCTACAAAAAGTGCACATCGCAACAATTTCATTGACATACATTTTTAGAAATAGAAATTAATTCATGAATCATACCCATCAATTGTGACTAGTCTGATCTAGAGCTAGAGAAAGAAGAATGGAGCAATAACAAAATGGACACTCTCACTTCTGTCTTAAACACTACCAACATCCGTGAGAATGTAACATCACACTTCCTGTCTCCTGTCAAAATGATGGAATAGGCTTGGTACCTATGTGGGATCCTCCACCGTCACTCAGCACTTTTGTGAGCTACCACATATCAGCTAACACCACTGAATTCCAAGCATAAAGCTCCGCTCATTTGCTGAGCTCTAAGTGCCACTGAACTCAAAGGCTAAATACACCATTTGAAAGGTGCATGGACTGAGACTTTGGGACTAGTGGAAAACCATACAGGAGTGGCAGAATCAGGTGATGTTGCCTAGCACACTCTCCTAGAGAATACTCAAGAGCAGATATAAGCAGCTTCAGAAATGATCATCAAAGGAGTGACATTAAGATCAAGAATGACCTTCCAGATATTAGTGGTTGACTGAGTGCTTGAAAAGTTAAGATGTATCCTCCCCTCTCTGGTAGAATTGAAGGTGCCAGACATAAGACAAGGCCAGAACTTCCACCTTGGCATGAGTAGAGAAGCACATGTGACACTTACTACAGCTCTGCCCACTGAGAGCACAAGAAGCAGGCTTGGTGGTTCCCCGCACCACCCAGCCCCTTCACTCACTGGGATGTAAGAGAACAAGTTGTGATTGAGGAAACAGCTCTAGTATTTGCCTCATAACCACACAGACAGAGGACTGGAAATCAGCTCCCACAACTTCTACAAAGTAAAGTCTCTGCAGTTTTGAACGAACTTCACTTCACTGAATAGGCACTTGTTGTAGGCACTTGTTGTAGCTCATTGATAGGCACATGTTGAAATTAAACTGAAGTACAAACAGGAATAAAAGAACTCTCCTTTGTATCTTTGTTATGTGTATGTGCCTATCACTTTTCTTTTGTTTCTCTCATCTAATATATGAATATATATGTGCCTTGAGAAGAGAAAAAAGGTGTTTGGATGTGCTAAATGGAGAAAAGTAATTAATCAGTACTTTAATTTGGATAGTAACATTCATGGTTGTGTCAGGCTAACCTTTACCAAAAACTGTGTGGGAGAATTGAAATACACACTTTGTACTAGCTTATAAATTTTTCATGACCTTCTAAATCTACCCTCAACCTGGAATTATTTTTTCCTCTCTTCTTTCTTATCCCTACTTTAAAAATTAACTTTCAAATGACCTTTCACCCATCCTTTTATTCCACATATAAAAAGAATATCACCAAAGTTCTCTTTTCTTTCCTTTCTCTTATTTCATGTTCTTTCTTTTCCAAGCTATTTTTCTTCAATTTTATTTTTCCTTTCTCTTTTCCTACCATCTATAACCCAGCCATCTGATCATTGTTTTCCTGGCCTGTACGGTTTACATATATATATATATATATCCTAGCAGAGCCTTGTGTGCTCATTGATGGGATGTATGGAAGGTGACTGAATTATAGGAGCTTATAGTTGAGTTGATATTATGAAGGGTGGCCTGGTCAGAAGAGACAGGTCACAGGGGTCCTGTCCTGCAAGGGCCCTGCTCCTTTTCTGGATTTTTCCTTAACTTTCTCTTCTATCTCTGCTGCCAGCACTTCCACCATTATGCACATGCCCTAGAAGCAACTATGAATTTAAATCTCAATGAAATGTGAGCCTAGCAAACCTCTCTTTTAAGTTTCAGAGGTCCAGTGTTATGTCTCAGAGTCTAGCAAAGCACTTAAGACACTAGACTATTGGAAAAAGTTTAAAATTGTTGAAATAAGTGGTATATGACTGCCAAATGGTTGGCTTTTTGTGTTCTAATAAAAGTGGTAATTGCTCTGTTCTTGCAACACAGTGATCAGGACTGATCCTATCACATTGCACTGGTTCATTAGTTGATTGATTACCAAAGCATTAACAAAGCCAGGGACGCAGACGAAAGATGCATACAGTGAGGTGAAGTTCTCTGGCATAGCTGGTTCTCAAACATCAAGATGGAGAAAATATGAAGGTGAAAAGGCAAGGAAAAAATTTGGTACTAAAACCCTGAACTGCCCAAATGCTGATCTCACAGACACTGAGGTGGAGGGAGTCATAGGAAGGAATTAAAAAACAAATGCTTAAACTTTTGAGATCAAAGAAGAATCTAAATAAATCTGAAAAAAATTATCAATGAGCTTAAAAAGGATGTAAATAAACAGATAAGTAATCCAACTGATAAAATATATAGTGAGCTTAAAATATTTATATATTGGCTTGCTCAGTTTATTTTTCCAATTTAGGTATGTGTAATGGGAACATTCATCATAGGGAATTTGTATCTATCCTTGATATAACTTGATTTCTCTTTTCTTTCCATTCCTCCCTTTTTTTTAAATTAAACTCTTTATTGGTACATTACATATACGCATCATGATTGCACTCTATAATGAGGATTTGTACCAGTATAAGACACAACTTAATTCTCATTTTTCCCATAGCCCTACTCACCCTACCACCCCCCTATATACATAAAATTTGTTTCCTTTCTTTTTTGTTATAATCTCATTGTTTTTCTCCCTTCACCATATTTTACTTTGAGTATTTTCTTTGTTTTTTTAATCTTTATTGGTACATTACATACACGCATCATGATTGCACTCCATAATAGGGATTTGTACCAGTATAAGACACAATTTAATTCTCAATTTTTCCCATAGCCCTACCCACCCTACCGCCCCCCCATATACATAAAATTTGTTTCCTTACTTTTTTGTTATAATCTCATTATTTTTTCCTCTTCACCCTATTTTACTTTGAATATTTTCTACTTCACAATATGTAACATACAATTCTAGGACTCATTTACATCTTTATTTTCTCATACCAGAGAAAAGATGCGATATTTACCTATCTGTGACCTATTTATTTTACTTATGAGGATATCCTTGAGGTATTTCCATTTAAGTATAAATGATTCAAACTTATACCTCAGTGACATATGTGCATCCATGTTTATAGCAGCTCAGTTTGTGATTGCTACATCTTGGAAACAACGCAAGGGTTCATCAACTGGAGAGTGGATAAAAAAGCTGTGGTTCTACAGAGTATTACTCTTCCATTTCTCTCTTTTACCTTCAACCCTACTTCTCTTCCTTATTTACAAATATTTATTTCTACATTATGTTTTTATCATTTTTTTTCTTTTCCTTTCCCCCTTCCTTTCCCTATTTCTTCTTTCCTTTTGAACAATTTTTTATTTCACAATATCTATTATACATTTTGATATTTATTTATATATTCAATTTCTCAAAGCAGAGACACAGTGCAATATTTACACATGTCTGATTTATTTTACTTAAGAGTATGACCTCAAACTGTGTATCCTTTCATCTAGAAATGTCTCAAGTCAACTCTTCTTTATTGGCTTTGTAGTACTCTGCTGTATAAATGAATCACACCTTTTTTTACTTTTCATTGGTACATGGGTGTTTGGGTTATTTACAAACCATGCTGCTATATATATGGCTGCACATATATCCCTGTGATGTGATGGTTTCAACTCATCTAGAAAGATACCTAAAAGAACAAGAGCTAAGTCAAATGACACCTCTGAGGCTACTGTTTGAACAATGTCCACAGATTTGCACAGTGATGTGTCAATCTACACTCTTACTGATGGTGAATAAGTGTTCATTTCTCCCCAAAGTACTGCCAGCATTTGTTATTTTTCATTTTTTGATAATAGCAATTCTTCCTGGTGATGGACAGAATCTTAGCATTCTTTTAAAATATAATTTTTAATAACCAGTGATGTTGAACTTTTCACATAAAATAATTTTCTATTTGTACCTCTTCACCTTAGAAGTCTATTCATCTCAAGTACTCATTTTGGGATTGGATCTTTAAATTTGGGAGATCTGATTTTTCCAATACTTTATATGTTCTAGCTATTAGTCCCTCATCTGAAAAAAAATGGCTAACTTTTTTTTCCCATTCAAAATTGTCTTTTCATTGTTTCTGAATTCTTTTGCTGCGTAAAAGTACTTTAATATGAAGAGATCCCTGTTGCAGATTCTAGGAATTATTTCAAGTGTAATTTGGTTTTTTTATTCATGAAGTCATTGCCTACACCTGTGTTTTCACTAGTTCTGCCTATCCGGTCTTCTACCACAGTTAGTGCTTTTATTTCAATATTCACATCTTGATTCCTTTTTATTTTATTTTGTGCATGATGAGACACATGGCCTAGTTTCAATCTTCCACATGGAGAAAGCCAGTTTTTTCAGCATCATTTATTAAAAATGCATTTTTTCTTCCAGTGAATATGTTTGGCCCCTTTGTTAAAAAGTGGCTTATTGTGGTTGAAGTTTTTCTGCATCTACTAACCAATTAAGAAATCTTCCCATTCAAACAAAAAATTAAAGTATAAATTTTGTATTCAGCTATTTGCCTGAATTTCTATTAAATCTGGAAGTCTTTTCTTGGAGTTTTGGGGATCTCCTATGAAAAAATTGTATCATCTGGAAGTAATGATATTTGAACTTCTGTATTTCTATATCTATCTTGCCTAATTGCTCTGCCTCATGTTTCTAGAACCACATTGAACAGGAATAGTGACAGTAGATGTCTTGGGGTGTCTTGTTCCTGATATTAGAGGAAAAACTTTCAGTTTTTGATCATTTCATATGATTTTGGCTGTTGGTTTGCTATAGATGGCTTGTATCAGATTTATACAGACTTTCTGTTCCAATTTTCATCATAAATAAATGTTAGACTGTCAGTTTTTTTCCTTCCTCTATGGAGATGATCATGTGATATTTTTCACTGGCTCTGTTGATACAGTGTATTACAATTTATTGATTTGTGTATGTTGAACTATCTCTGTGCTCAATCTTACTTGGTCAGGATATATAATCTTCTTGTTGATTTGTTGCATTTTATTTGCTACTATTTAAGTGAGGATTATTGTATCTATGCTCATTAAAGTGGTTAAATTGTAGTTTTCTTTTCTTTCCTTTCTTTTTTTTTTGTTGCGTCTTTCTCTAGTTTGGGTTCAAACTTGCTTCCAGGAATTATTTTAGGAGTACTGCTCCCGTTCAATTTCACTGAAAAGATTGAACAATGATGGCATTAAACTTTCTCTACATTATTCATAGAATTCAGCATTGGACTCATCAGCAACTGGACTTTTCTTGGTTGGTAAGTTTTAATAACTTTTTTCAACTTAATTGACTGATATTGTGTTATTTCAAATGTTTCTATTTTCTTGATTCAGCTTTGATAATTCATATGTACCTAGGAATGCGTCTATTTCCTCTGTGTTTTACATCTTATTACAGTGCAGGTTTTGAAAGTAGGTGTTGATGATCTTCTAGACTTCTATAGGGTCCATTGAGATTTCATCATTTTCATGCCTAATTACACCAATTTGAGTCTTTGGATTTTTGATAGGGTCTGTATGGCTTTGTCAATTTATTTGATTTTTCAAAGAACGAACTCTTCAATTCATTAATTCTTTGTATTGTTTTCTTAGTCTCAGTTGCAATAATTTCTTCTCCTGTCTTTATGCTTTCTTCTGTCAGATGAGATTTGAGGTGGACTTTTTTTTCTAGAAGTTTAAGATTCAACATCAGGTTGTTTATCTGAGCTCATTCAGTTTTCCTGGTATAAGAATTGGCCACTGTACATTTCTCTGTGAACACCCCTTTCATTGTATCCCATGAGTTCCAGTATGAGGTATTGATAATATCATTTATTTCTAATATTGTTTAATTTCTTCATTATTTCACCCATGACACATTGATTATTCTGTAGGGTATTATTTAATTTTCATGTATTTATGTAACTTTGTGGCTTCTGGTTCACTATTCTCTTTTTTTTTAAATTGAAATCTTTATTGGTACATTTCATATACAAATCATGATTGCACTCCACAGTGGGAATTAATATCAGTATAACACACAACTTAATACTCATTTTTCCCGTAGTGCTACCCACCCAATCACCCCCCATACACATAAAATTTGTTTCCTTTATTTTTGTCATGATCTCATTCCTTTTCCCCCTTTACCCTATTTCACTATGAGGATTTTCTATGTCACAATATGTATCATACAATTCTAGAATTCATTTACAACGTTATTTTCTCATATCAGAGAAAAAATGTGATATTTACACATCTTTGACGTATTTACTTCACTTATGAGGATATCCTCAAGGTATGTCCATTTAAGTATAAATGATTCAACCTTATCATTTTTTATGGCAGAGTAATACTCCAGTCTGTAGAAGAACCACAACTTTTTTATCCACTCTCCAGTTGTTGGACATTTGGGTTTTTTACAAGATGTAGCAATCACAAACTGAGCTGCTATAAACATGGGTGCACATATATCACTGTGATATGAGTCTTCTAATTCTTTTGTGTATATACCTACAAAAGCGATGGCCAGATCAAATGGGCCCTCCAATCCTAGCTTTTTGAAGAATCTCCAAACTGATCTCCACAGGGGTTATACTAGTCTACAGTCCTATCAACAGTGGAGAAGGGTTCCTTCTTCTCCACAGCCTCGCCAACATTTGTTGATGGCTAATTCTGAAATGGAAGCCATTCTTTGTAGAGTGAGATGAAATCTCATTGTTGTTTTCATCTGCATCTCTCGAATGACTAATGATGTTGAGCATTTCTACATATACTTCTTAGCTGCTCTTACTTTTTCCTCTGAAAAATATCTGTTCATTTCGATGCACATTTTTAATTGGGTCTTTGAATTTGAGTGGGCTGATGTTTTTCAGCTCTTTATATATTATAGATAGTAAACCTTTGTCTGAAGAACAGCTGGTAAATATTTTTTTCCCAGATTGTTGGTTACCTTTTTGCTCTGTTGGTGGTTTTCTTTACTGTGCAGTAGCTTTTTAAAGGAATGAAATTCCATTTACTGATTTCTTCTGCCAATCTCTGATCGATAGAGGTTTTATTCAAGAGCTCTTTCCCTAAGCCAATGTCTACAAGAGTTTTACCTAATCTGTTTTGCAGGAGGTTTAGAGTGTCTGTTTTAATATTTACGTCTCTTATCCACTTTGATTTTAGCTTGCTACACGGTAAAAGATTTAGATCTACTATTAGTCTTTGGCAAGTTAAAGCCCAGTTTTTCCAGCACCATTTGTTAAAGAGGCTATCTTTCCTCCATTGAGGATTTTTGGCTCCTTTGTCAAAGATGAGGTGGTTCAGTGTATCTAGAATAGTTTCTAGATCTTCTAGTCTACTCCATTCATCATCAGGCCTGTTACTTTGCCGGTACCCTGCAGTTTTTATCACAGTGGCTTTATACTATAGTTTCAGGTTCGGGCTTGTAATATCCCCCACCATGTCCCTGTTGCTTAGAATTGCTTCTGCTATTCCAGGTCTTTTGTGGTTCCAGATGAAAGTTTGGATTTTTTTTTCTCCTCATCTGTGAAGTATGCTGTGGGAGTATAGCCATTTTGACGATATTGGTTGTTCCTACCCAGGAGCAAGGAATGTCCTTCCGTTTTTTGATATCATCTTCTATCTCATTTTTCAGAGTGGTATAGGTTTCAGAGTAAAGGTTTTTCACCTCCTTTGTTAGATTGATTCCTAGATATCTTATTTTTGGGGATGCTATTGTAAAATGGACTGACTCCCCAATTTCTATTTCAATGGATCTACTGTTTATGTATACAAAGGCTATTGATTTTTGAACGTTGACCTTGTAACCAGCTACATGGCTAAAATTGGCAATTAGGTCCAGCAGTTTTTTAATTGAGTTTTTAGGATCCTCTAGATAGAGTATCATGTCATCAGTAAATAGTGACAGTTTAACTTCTTTTTTTCTTATCTTTATTCCTTTTATTTATTTCTCTTGCCTAATTGCTATGGCTAATATTTCCAGAACTTTATTGAACAGAAGTGGTAAGAGAGGGCATCCTTGTATTGTTCCTGATCTTAGTGTGAAAGGTTTAAATTTTTTACAATTTAGTATGATTCTGGTTGATGCTTTCGCATAGATAGCTTTTATTAGTTTGAGATAGAAACTATCTATTCCAATCTTCTGTAGGGTTTGAACATAAATGGGTATTGTATTTTGTCTAATGCTTTTTCTGCATCAATTGAGTTGACCATATTGTTTTTTTTCCTTGAATTTATTAATGTAGTGTATAACATTTATTGATTTACATATGTTGAACCATCCTTGCATCCCTGGGATGAATCCAACTTGGTCAGGGTGTATAATCTTTTTGATAATTCTCTGTATTCTGTTTCCCAGTATCTTATTGAGGATTTTTGCATCGATGTTCATTAGGGATATTGTCCTGTAGTTCTCTTTTTTGGTTGGGTCTTTCTCTGCTTTTGGAATCTAGGTAATGGTTGCTTCCAGGAATGAGTTTGGGAGTACTTCTTCCCTTTCAACTTCATTAAAGACTTTCAGAAATAGAAGCACTAACTCTTCTTTAAAAGTTTTATAGAATTCAGCAGTAAAACCATCAGGTCCAGGGCTCTTCTTTGTTCGCAGGTTTTTAATTTTCAAGTTCACAGATTGATATTGTGATATTTAACATTTCTATATCTTCTTTATTCAGCTTTTGAAATTCACATGTGTCTAGAAATCTATCCATTTCTTCTACGTTTTTCAATTTATTAAAGAATAAATTTTCAAAATAGATGTTTATTATCCTCTGGACTTCCTCTGGTTTGGTAGTAATTTCTCCATTCTCATTCCTAATAGCATAGATATGAGCCTTTTCCTTCCTTGTTTAATAAGGTTGGTTAAGGGTCTATCAATTTAGTTTTTCCTGTCAAAGAACCAACTTTTCAACTCATTGATTTTTTTCTACTTTTCTCTTAGTTTCTGTTGCATTAATATCTGCCCTGATCCTTATCATTTCTTGCCTAGTGTGAGCTTTGGGTTTGTCTTACTCATCTCTTTCTAGTCGCTTGAAGTTTAGCATTGAATTCTTTATTTCAGCTTGCTCTATTTTCTGGATGTAAGCCTTCACTGGTATGAATTTTCCTTGTAGACCTGCTTTTGTTTTGTCCCCTAAATTTCTATATGTTGTATTGGAGTTATTGTTTAGTTGTAAGAACTGCTCAATTTCTTCTCTAATTTCTTCTGTGACACATTGGTTGGTTAGCAGAGTATTGTTCAGTTTCCATGTGTTTGTGAGGATCCTGGGCTTTCTTTTTCTATTCCACTCCAATTTCAGGGCACTATGGTCAGATAGTATCCAATGGATAACTTCAGTTCCCCTGTATTTGCTTAAACCTGTTCTATGAATCAGCACATGGTCTATTTTGGAGGATGATCCATGAGCAGCTGAGAAGAATGTAAATTCTGACTTGGTGGGGTGAAATACTCTGTAGGCGTCTATTAAAACTGTTTGCAGGGCCAAGAATTTAGCTCAGTGGTTCTGGCGCCTGTCTTACAAGTGAAAGGACCCAGGTTTGATCTCCAGTTAACCACATACAATACTGAGAGAGGAGACTCACACCCAGCAGCAATCACTACCACATACCACAGTGCCAGGCTTGGTGGCTCACACCTGTAATCCCAGCACTTGGGAGGCAGAGGCAGGAGGATAGCTGTGATGTGTGTTTGAGGCTGAGCTCAAGGCCAGCCTCAACTACAAAGCGAGACCCTGTCTCAAAAAAAAAAAAAAATCCATTTGCTGAAGAGTCTGGTTTAGCTCAGGTATTTCCTTATTGTCTTTTTGTCCAGTTGATCTGTCTCTTGGTGACAGTGAGCTATTTAGGTCCCCTACTATTATTGTATTGGAGTTTATCTGGTTTTTCATGTCCATTAATGTTTGTTTTATATAATTGGGTGCATTAAAATTTGGAGTATGGATATTTAAGATTGTTATTTCTTTCTCTTGGATTTTTCCCTGCACTTAAAGATAGTGTTTTTTTTTTTAACTGTAATAGCTGTAACTATAGCTTTATTGATATCATATATCTTCTTAAAAGGACTGAAATGTGTTTGAGGCACTTGGTATACATCTGACAGTTATAATGCAGTAACTGGCACTAACATTGTGTGATCATCACATTGTCTTCAAGTACATTCAAATCAGCATTCTAATGTTGCAAAACAGATTCAAAGATTCACTTTTATAGAATTTCAGAGTAATAATGTTAAAATCATCCATTTAATGTTTCATCCTAGCAGTGACTTGTACCTACTAAAGATTATGCACATGATAATCTATACAATTATCACTCACAAATGTTCTTAAAGGGCCCACACAAATATCTTAGGTAGATGATGCAAACTTAAATAACAAATTGACAAAATCTTTTTTTTAAGACAGTCTTGCTTTATCTCTCTCTTTATCTCTCTCTATCAGTTTTGGCTTGAAGTCTATTCTGTCTGCCAATAAAATCACCACTTTTGCTTTCCTGCTGTTTCTTGTCACATGAAGTATTGTTTTCCATTCCTTTACTTTCAGTTCATGAGTTTTGTTCTGAATTAGGTGTGTTTCTTGTATGCAGAAGATTGTAAGATCTTGCTTTTTGATCCATTCTGCCAGTCTGTATCTCTTAATTGGCGCATTGAGTCCATTAGCATTAATGGTTATGACTGATATAGGCAAATTTAGTGCTGTCATGTTTTCCTGTTCTTGGCTGTGTTATTCTACTTTTGCCCTTTTCCCATCAGTTTCTTGTTTGGTCCCATAGGTCAACTCAGTTAGGTCTCATGGATTTGTAACTTTCCTTGTTTTTTCTCCAAGATATTCTTTAGAATGTTTTGGATCATAGGTTTCATATTTGTGAAATTTTTCAGGTGTTCTTTGTCATGGAAGTATCTTATTTCCCCATCAATTTTGAAGGAGTTTTACAGGATACATCAGTCTGGGTTGGAAGTTGTTTTCCTTTAGGGCTTGAAACACTTCACTCCAGGCTCTTCTTGCATTGAGTGTTTGAGTTGGAAAGTCTGCTGTAATACTGATGGGCTTCCGTTTGAATGTAACTGTTTTCTTTTCTCCGGCTGCTTTAAGTATTTTTTTTGAATATCTGGAACTTTTATAATTATATGTGTAGGTGTAGATTTTTTCATGTTACAGGTGTGTGAAGTTCTGTATGCTTCATATATTTGTATGTCCAGTTCTTTTCCTTTTCCTGTGAAGTTTTCTGCCTTTATCTCTGTGAATAGTTTTTTAATGTCTTTAGCATTGTCTCCTGCTTCCTCAGTGACTCCAATCTATCTTATGTTATTCTTCTTTGAATCATCCAGGAGTTGTTGTAGATTATGCCTTTCCTCTTCATTGGTTGAGATTCTGTCTTCTAAGTCTGAAATTCGGTCTTCTGCCATATTCATTCTATTCCACAAACTTTCACTTTCTTTCTTAAATTCCTGGACCTCTGCTTGTAGGTGTTTAAAAGGTTTCATTGCTTTTGCTATCTTGGATTCTATTAATTCGATGATTTCCTCTTTTGCTTGATTAATCATCATGTCGACTGTGTCCAATATCGCTGCTTTCATCTCAACAATCAGCTCTTGTTTCCATTTTACTAGATTTGCTTTGGTTACCATTTCTGAGGACCCTGGAGACTGGCCTTCAACTTCTTACCCCTGTGTTACCTTGAGGTGAGGATCTTTGTATCTTAGACTTTGAGTGTTTCTTCATCTCTGAGTTTTTGTTGTTGCTGTTGTTTTTGACTTTGTACCTGCCCTGTTTTCTGGTGATGTTTGTTGCAAGTCTCTTTCCTCCTAGTAGTTAGGAACCTTAAAATATCAGTGTTTCCTGGGTTGTTCTTTACAGTCTGTATTGGGACCTAAAGAAAAACTCCTAGTTCTGGCACACCATATGAAGCACTCAAACAATATGGTCAGAACACATTCTCCCATCTGCTTAGAGGCAGGAAGGCTCTGGCTCCTGCACTGCTACAGTGGCGCTGCCTGAGGTTCCAATAGGCCCAGCTACTCACCAATATAGAGTCCTTGGGCTCGCTTATGCAGTCAGCCTGGAGACCTGTAGGCTATAGGCCCTGTGCAGCTGCAATAGTACTGGCTGACTTTCCAACAGGCCCACCTACTCACCAATACAAGGTCACTGGATGTGCTTCTGCAGTTGACGTGGAGAACATCAGACTCTCACCTTTCTTGACTGCAATGATGGTGGCTTCCACTTTCCCGGTTCTGCCATCTGTTATACTTAGTTCCTGGCCACTCTTCTGGTGTGGGCCTGGAGGCCAGCAGGCTCCAACCCCAGCATTACTGCAGTGGCGCTGACCCCCGCCTCCATGGCGCTGCCTGCTGTTTTACTCATTCCCTGGGCCCTCTTCCGGTGTGGGTCTGGAGGCCAGCAAGCTCCAACCCCGGCGCAAATGTAATGGCACCAAAACCTGGTTCATTATTTTCTTTTGTCATTGACTTCTAATTTAATTACACTACGGTAAGATAAAATAAACTGTTCAATTTTGTTTCCTTTCCACTTAAACATGTTATACAGGCTAATGTGTTTTATTTTGGAGAACATCTTATGTTTACTTTTGAAGAGTATACATTCTGATGTGGTGTGTAACACTCTATAGACACCTACTGATCCATTTGTTCACAGGTTAGGGTCAGTTCTGCTACTTCATTGTTGATTTTTTGGGGTCTATCTGTATCTTTGTGACAGTGGGTGCTAAGATCCCTCATTATATTTCTACTACAGAGTATATTCTAGATTCAATGACTGTGTCCTTCATTTTTATCATTTCTTTTCTTTTTTACGTGAAAGATTATTTTCTCTATATCATCATTTATCTGTTTATTTACTACAACTCTTATCATTTCAGAAAATTCAGGTGAATAGCTTCCTGCCTCTCTCTCTCTCTCTCTCTCTCTCTCTCTCTCTCTCTCTCTTTAGAAAGGGTCTCTCTTTGTAGTTCAGGCTGGCCCTGAGCTCAGCCTCAAACTCACATCGACAATCCTGCCTCTGCCTCCCAAGTGCTGGGATTATAGGCGTGAGCCACCATGCCCGGCACTGTGGTATATGGTACTGTTTGCTGCTGGGGTGAGTCTCTACGCCCAGTATTGTTATGTGTTTCCTGGAGATTGAACCTGGGCCCTTGCGCTTGCAAGATGGTAGCTGCAACTGCTGAGCTATATCCCTGGGCCCATGCTTCTCATTTTGTTGTCGCCTAGACTTTTCTTGGCTGAGCTGGAGATCTGGAGGTGCATTTTACTTCTACATTCTGCTGTTTCTAGTTTTTATTTTATTTTTGTTTTCTCTATTGATGCTTGTAGCATTCTTATGGTAAGTAGCCTCATCATAAATATCATCTTTCCTAGGAAATATCTGCTACTTAGAGATGTCTTCTGGGAAAATGGGTTCTTGAGTTCTTGCTCTTTGTGTTTGACCCAAAATTCTATTCACTTCCCCAATTTATTAACATTAGAATTTTCTATCTATTAGATTCAACATCTGGTCCTTTCACCCTGGATCATACTGATGGTTATGACCTCAGAAAATAGCAATAGTTTCACACAAGGAAGAACAATTGATTACAACAGGTATGATATCCTGGCTAAAGTTGTACAATGCGCAATGCAGTAACATCAAGCACAACCTAGAAACTGAAAAACTGTAATAACTGTTAACTTGGTACAGTTCACCATATAAGAAAGATTTATAACTATAGAACTAAATGCAAGATAAACCAGCAATTTTTATACAAGGAGTATTCCTTTAGTGGAGTTATTTTACCTTCTGGGCAGGAAATTTAAGAGGGCTAGGGACAAAACAGAGATATAAATGAAGACAAATATTTCAGAAGCAAAGCTGAAGGAAAAATGATAATCACACAAACTTTAACAAAAGTGACCATTTGTATCCTGCATTCTCTTCTTTAATTCAGGCAATATTTTAGGAGGTATTCAATATGACTTAAAAAAGGAAGAGCCATGTTGGAGCTACTCAGAGAAAATCAACTTAAAACCGAGCTAATTGGAAGAAAGCAGAAATCCTAGATGTGAAAATTCAATCAACAGTATAGGGAAGGACAACAGAAAAGACCAATCTCAGAAAAGATTTCAGAGTTAAAGGAGAAGAGGAGAAGAGGTCAGAAGAGATAACATGAGGCCAAAACCAAAAGAATATCAAAGTGAACCAGAAATACAAGAGGTGATTTGCATTCACATGAAAATATCATAAAATCTAGAGAGAAAATTGAAGAGACTAAGGTGAGCAGGAAAAAAAATCAGTAAAAATCTAAGCAATCTAAAAAAAGAAAATGAACTAGACAGAAAAGGGAAATGAAACAAAGAAAATGATAAAATTTCTCTGAAGTCCATGGTTCTGTGGTAGTATCCAAGTAAGAACCCAAGTCTGTTCTGTGTAACCCCGCCAATTCTGCAGTAAAATTAATGCTGGGTGTGGGACTGATCTTGGCTTCCTGATATTAGGGCTGTAGCTGATCTCTAGCCAGCAACTCTCTGAGTGTTCCTTGGCAGCCTGCCTACATCTCTTCACCATAACTGTCCCTTCTTCTATTTCTCAGTTGCTGTGGCACCCTCAGGCAGGGATGACTGGAAGCTGCTCCCAGCCTTATGTACAGTTGTCTCCTCCTGATCTTTACACAGCCTCCTCTGTTCCATCTGTATTGGCACATCTTTGTACTGTCCCACCTTTTGTTACAGGGCCCAGTGGAGGTGTTTTCGACATCCTGGATGCAGCCCAACTGTTTTGTTCCACTCCAGTCCAATCTCCAGCAGGTTGGCTGTCGGCCTCCCAAGGACATTTTAATCTCACTTTTCTATGCCCCTCTCTTAAGCCACTGGTTGACACTAACTCCCTTCACTTCCTCCCGTTGTGCTGTAGTTCCTTACTTTATTGTCACTGGGCATTTCAGTGAGCGTCAATAGCACATGAAAGAGAAAAATGCTGGTAATTCATCCATTGGGTAAGGAGCAGATTCCTGGTTGCTTGCTTCTGTACATGCTGACAAAATTTGCTACTAGGTTTCAGTACCCTCTGTGTGGGTGGAGAGGGACCTTATATCCCAAATCTATCCTGTTTGGCTTGGAAAAGCTACACTTTTCTAGTCCATAAGTTTCTTGGAGGCTTCTCAGTATGGCAATTTTTGCTTGGTTGACAGGGCCAATGGCCATCTTGTGGATTGGTTCACTATATTCTAACGTCCTATGTGAATGTTTTGTTTGATTTTTTAGTCTCTTCTTTTACATTGATTTTGGTATCAGAATGTATATCTCTCCCTTTCTTCCATTTAGCTCGGTTTTTAGTTGATTTTCTCTGAGTAGCTCCAACATGGCTCTTTCTCTTTTCAGACATGTTGAATACCTCCTAAAATATTGTTTGAATTAAAGAAGGGAATGCAGGATACAAATGGTCACTTTTGTTAAAAATATGAAAAAGAATCAAGCAAAAATACTGGATGTTAAAATTCAATCTACAGTATAGGGAAAGGCAACAGAAAAGACCAATCTGAGAAGAGATTTCAGAGTTAAAGGAAAAGTTTGCATACTAGTTTAGAAACTCAGAAACACTCAAAAGACAACTATACATCATTGAAGATAAATCCATAATCTGAGAGATGACTCAAAACAATAAAAAAACCAAAAACCTTAGAATAATATGAGTATAAGAAAGGTCAAAGGAATACACCAAATATTTAAACATTTTACTTACTGAAATCATAACATAAAATATTTCAAATCTCTGAAGAATTCAGTATCCAAGTAAATTAAGAATACAGAACTTTAAAAAGCTGACCAAAAGAGAAACCTGGAGACTCATCATGGCAACTAAATGGCAGCAGTGAGGGACGATGGCTCTGATACGTGCACTGGAAGAAAGGAAATGCATTGGAACAGGAGTGGTAGAAAAACCCACATATGGAAAAGCAAACAAAAAGGGAAAAATAACTGAAATAATCCCATAATCAGAAACCATAGAAATGGAAACCCAGACACTTCTGGTCCAGAGTACTCCTGGTCCAGAGCACTCCTTGTAAACTACATCTAGCATATATATATATCATCATGGCAGAGGATTGGGTGCCCAAAACAAAGGAACTGGCTTCTACCCTCCCCACAAGGAAGAATTTCAAAAAGTAAGGTATTTGTAAATAAGGGCATCAGACAGAGTGAAAGCTAATTGGCACGGTAAAGGAAGATACAGGTAGGCCATGGTGAAATTAAAACAAGTGCACCATCCCAATTATGGACCTAGATTTGAGTTTTGCAAAAACTACACCCCATTCAAATGAGCAGTGTTTGTGAGTAGTGAGACCCTAGGAAGATAAGAGGACAGAATGACCCCAAATTAAGTAATCACTCATTCTTTTCCACAGATGTTGGAAGTATTGAGCCCATAAAACATTCTTTATGCTCCCCACTGCCCACAACCAAATACTACCCACATGGAAACTTCCACTACCACTTGTTGGTTGTTAGAGCTTATGTCTAGATGCCCACCCAAAGATTCATCTGGTCATAGGTGGGTTTTTTTTCCAAGGAAGCTGGATCTAGAGCGTGTGACACTGGGACTGATTCAAGTTGAAATGCTAAGATCAAGGGCACTAGGGTTAAAGATATGAGTGCTACCCACCCTGAGTAACCTGGATGAGATATGAGGGATAGAAAGAGCTGTGGATGTTCCCTTGTTACTTTGCTACTTTCTGTGGGCCATGAACTATTTTTTCTCAGACGTGCCTCTCTCCCTTGCTACGCTGCCTCAGAACTTGTCAATTATGGACTGAAATCTCTACAAATTTTGAGCTAAACAAACTTTACTCTCCTAAATTTAAGGATGTTGGGTATTTTGTCTTGTCACTGAGAAAAGTAACTAAGACACTGGTTAATGGACTTGCTAAATGGATTAGGGAGCTAAAAGAGAACAAATCAAAAGCTAGATTAGCTAACAGAAATGATAAAAATTATGAAAGGTCAGGTTAGCAAAGAATTTGATCCCATGAAAATGTATCAAGATACACAGGAAATATAAAATACTTTTCAGTGCTAGGCATGGTGTTTCATGCCTGTAATCCCAGCACTTGGGAGGCAGAGGCAGGAGGATTTCTGAGATCGAGGCTGAATTCAGCTCCAGCCTGAACAACAAAGCAAGACCCTGCATCAAATCTTAAAAAAAGTACTTTTGAAAACATGAGCTGCAGAAATAGCCCGTGTGAAGAGAATATGTAAGAACTAGAAGATACAGTTGGTGCAAGTGACCTTAGACTTATAGCTAGTTCAACAACAACAACAATAAAGGTCATGGGAAATGGATCCACGTGCTGCTGGGTGAAGCAAAGAAGATCAGTCTAGTATTAATTGGACACAGAGGAAAAGCAGAAGACAACACAACTAACATAAAAAGCTGTTTACAATTATTATTGCAGAATATTTTAAGTATGGGGGAAACAATTCAACATATATCTAAGCAACTCATGTAGAACATGAAAATCATGATTAGAAAAAGACTTCTCCATGACACACCATAATCCAAATCCCAGAAATAGAATACAAGAGCAGAAAGATAAATGGTGTCAGAATAAAGCAACAATGTAAAACCATCACCCACAAATGGAAAGCTATTACAATTGCAGGAGAGACTTCTCAGTGCAAATTATAAAGGCCAAGTGCATTTAAAGTGAAGTGCTTTCAATATCTAAAAGAAAATTAGGTTCAATCCAGAATAATATATATGTGAAATTATCTTTCAAAACTGATGAAGAAGTACACTGTATAGAAGATCATGACAAAAAATGAAAATGAAGTTATGTAATGTATGGGTAAAAATGCTCAGTGTTTAATGTGATTATAAATATGTATGAAATGTAACAATAAAATCAATTATTTAAAAATCACCCGTCTATCAGAGGCTGAAAAGCCTTTGGTGATGATAAAAATAAAGTCACTTTCTAGGTTAATAAATGTTATCATAATTATATTAATCTATTACATTGACAGACTACTGAGTTCTGATGAAAAATGTTATAACTAGCTTATGAGAAATTTTTAGCTGATAAGTGTGTTTGATAAGATATTCAGGAATTATTTCAAGGCAAGAGTCAGAACTAAGTGAAGTAACAGAAAAGATGGCCTTTGAAAAGGCAAGGAAAGAGTAAGCATTGCCAGTGAACATCAGAGAATACCTCAGACAAGCTATAAAATAGAAATTTGAAGTTGTAAATATATTAAAGATAAACCTCTAAAAATACAAAGAAAATAATGAATAAGTACACATTTTTTAAATGTTATGTAATTATACAAAATTAACGAAAAGCACCTAATTAATGGAATATATAAGAATTTACTGTTCATGATTATTAAAGATTCAGTAATTAGGATTTTAAGCAGAAATTAAACACTAAAATGTGTCAAGTCTGCCTGTATATCAGACCCATCCACGGGGCTTAAAGTATGAAACAAAAACTGCTGAAGCTTTCCTTCCAAAGATTTTAAAAATACAATTCAATGTTTTTATTATTTCATTTTTAAAAGTTTTAGTAGAAAAATTCAAATAATTATCACATTAGTATCTTATATTATTATAACTTAATGATCCATTACTGATGTTAGTACTTAATAAAGCACATATTATATTTTAAAATATCATGACAAAAAGCCAGCACTCTAAAAAATTTCCAAGAATGTCTTCGAAAGAGATGATGAAGCTAGTGACACAGAAATGTATAACGGAGTGAACAGATTGAGGACAGTGAGCATTTAAAAAATTAGACAAAATAAAGAAATTATGTACTGACTAGAATAAGACAATAGTACCTTTCAGTAATAACTGGCAAGGTAAAAGGTCTCATCTCCCTAATTAAAGAAACAGATTGGCAGATTAGATCACAAAACAAAGCCCAAAGACATCCTGTACACAATGGCATATTTAATCCAAGAAGAAATTCAATTTAAAATTGAAGGATGAAAATAATATTCCACACAATAGGAGCGAGAAAGCAAATGAGAGTAGTTCTTTTCATACAACCTGGAGTTGAAAGCAAAAATATTTAGAAGAAGCAAACATGATCCCTTCATATTGATTAACAGAACAATTTAACAAAAAATAGTAATTGTGACTATATATATATATATATATATATATTCACAATATATATATTTGAAGTTGTAAATATATTAAATATATATAAATATTTATATAAAATATAAATATTTATTATATATACACATATATATATATATCACTGATACCTGCATGCTTAATTTGGTATAAAAAATGATTGGAAATAAAATATCACATAAACATCAATGCAACCATAGATAGGGTCACCAGTGACCCACTGTCACAAAGAGATCAGCTAAACAAATAAATCAACAAAGAAATGTTAGAGCTGACCACACCTTCAAGCAAATGGACCTAATATCTGCAGTGTTCCATCCAAAAATCACAGAACAGACAATATTCTGAGGGGTACATTGAATTTTCCCCAAAGTGGACCACATAGTTGCCCATAAAGCATACTTAAACAAACAAAAAGAATGAAAACTATCTCATTCATATTACCAGATCATAAAACTAGTAATGAATGGTAAAATAATAAGCCGAGGGCCAAAAATTTAGCTCGGTGATTCCAGCACCTGCCTGGCAAGTGCAAGGGCCAGGGTTCGATCCCTGGTAACCACATACAACAATGCTGGGTATGGAGACTCAGGCCACTAGCCAAAAGTACCACATACCACTTTGCCAGCCACGGTGGCTCATGCCTGTAATCCCAGGACTCAGGAGGCAGAGGCAGGAGGATTGATGAGTTCGAGGCTGGGATCAGGACCAGTCTGACCTACAAAGTGAGACCCTGTTTCAAAAAGCTGAATAATAATTATAATAATAATATGAAACTATGGAAACTCAGGATGATATAGCAATACAATCTTGAATAACAAATGGATTATAGAAGAAATAAAGGAAAAATTAAGTAGTTCTTAGAATCCAATCATGCTGCTAGTAAGGTGTATCAGAACCTATGGGACAGAATGAAAGCAGTTCTAGGCAGGAAGTTTATACATAGTTATGAATGCCTAAATTAGAAAAACAAAATGAGCCCAAGTGAATAACATAAAGATATCCCTCAAGGTCTTGGAAAAACACAATAACCCAAATCTAAAATTACTTTGAGGAGTGAAATTCTAATGATTAGAGCGGATACTAATGACCTTGAGACTGAAATAGCAATAGAAGGAATAAATGAATTGAATAAAGCCAAACAAACTGTTTGCCAAAATTATCAAAAGAAATAAAAGACACACATCAATGGAATTTGAAATGTAAAAGGTGAAATCACAGTGGATGTGGAAAAAATCTGAGGAACACTAGTGACGAATATGAAAGTATGCACTATAATAAATTGCAAAATCAAGAAGAAATTCATAGATTCTTAGATACACATGATTTTTGTAATTAACCAAGAAGATATCAAAATGTGGAGCACTTCAATAACTGGCAATAAAACTGGGGCAGTAATTTAAACCAACAAAGAAAAGCCCAGGAGCTGACAGATTTATAGCTGAATTGTGTAAGAATTTTGAGGACGATCTAACGCCAATATTTCTCAAACTCTTTAATGAAATTGAAAGAGGATTACTGCCACAATCATTCCTGGAATCTACCTATACCTTGATTTCAAAACGAGACAAGGATTCAACTAAAGACCAGAAACCTAGGCTGAGGATGTTACTGGCCCAGAGGAAGCTCAGTGATGCCATGCCTGCCTGGAAAGAAAAAGGTTCTGAGTTCAATCCTGGTACAGCAAAACAAAGAGAAGGAAAAACTACATAAGAATTGTGAATGAATATAGGTGCAAAAATTCTCAACAAATACTGGCAAGGAGAATGTAACATATCATTAAAAAGATCTTACAGCTTCACCAAGTAGGCTTCATCCCATGAATACAAGAGTGGCTCAATTTATGTCAATCATTAAATGTAGTATATCAGCCAAGCAGATGCAAGGACAGGAATCATGTCTCACTTCAGCACAAAAATTATTCTTTGAAAAAAATCCAATTTTCATCCATCATAAACTGCTGAAGTAAATGACACAGAAGAACTGGCCATAACCTGATAAAAGCTATTTATTGACAATCCTACTGCCAACAACATATCAAACAGGGAAAAACTGAAAGCTCTTCTTCTAAAATCAGGAGCTAGAAAAATGTATTGACTATCACCACTGCTGTTCTATATAATACTCAAAAATTTAACCAGAATAATGAAGCAGGCAAAAGAAACAATGGGGTATGTGTAGGAAAAGAAGTAAAATTGTCATACTTCACAACTTCACAGATGATATGTCATTTACATAAAAGTCTCCAAATTTCCATTTAAAGGCAATGAAACTAATGTATAAATAAAACTATTTAGTGTGATAAAAATCAGTAATATTATTTTACAACAATAATGAATTTAATAAAAAATTTAAGAAAGAAATACACCTTAGCTAAACCAAACATAAAATGCTTTGAAATTAACCTAACTAAGGAAACGAAGAACTCCCTACAATCAAAACCATGGTTTTCTGCAAAAAGAAAATAAAATAAAAATGAATGGCACAACAGACAGTGGAAATATATCCTATTCCTCAATAGGCAGAACAATTATTGTCAAAGTGGCCACATCTAAACAGCTATGCAAATTGAATGTAATTCTGATCCAAACACTGACAGATATTCACACAGAACCAAAAAAGAATCATATGAAAATTTAAATGAAGCCAAAAGAGACTCAAAATATGAAACATAATCTTGGCCAAAACAAAAGGAGAATGCATCACATTCCCAAGTATCAAACTGCAGCATAAAACTACTGTGATAAAAAACTTGGTACCAAAACATTCACGTAGATCAGCAAAACAGAATAGAGGGTGTAGAAAGCGTTCCAGGCATATTCATCCATCTGATCTTTGACAAAGGGACCAAAGACATGGGAGAAGAAAGACAGCCTCATTAACAAGTGAAACTTGGAAAATGGCTATCCACGTGTAGAAATTTGAATGTAGATCCATGTCTTTTTCCATGTACTAACATAAAAAGAAATAGGATTAAAGACTAAAATAGTAAACAAAAACACTTAATGTATTGGAAAGTGTGGTAGGTAAACCACATGAAGACACGTATAAAGTCTGAACAAAACCTAAATTTTACAATAATAACAATAATGGAACTATGTGAAATTTAAAACCTTAATCACAAAGGAAATAACTGAGTACAGATATTATCTGCACAATGGGAGAAAATTGCCAACTGCTTTTCATATCAAGAGCTAATACCTAGGAGATATAACAACTCCAAAAACTATTTTCTGAGAATAAAAGCCCTAACCAAAATGTGGGCAACTTGGGCCGGGGATTTAGCTCAGTGGTTCTGGTACCTGTTTTGCAAGTGTAAGGTCCCTAGTTCAATTCCCTGTAAACAAGTACAACAATACGTGGTATGGTGACTCCCGCCCACCAGCAATCAGTACCATATAACAAAATGCTGGGTATAGTGGGTCATACCTCTAATCCCAGCAGTCAGAAGGCAGAGGCAGAAGGATTGCTGTGAATTTGAGATTGCTTTGGCTACATAGTGAGCTCAGGGCCAGCTTGAACTTCAAAGTGAGACTTTGTCTCAAAAAAAAAATAAATAAATAAATAAAAATAAGAAAGCATGGGCAACTGAAATGGACATTTTTCAGAAAAACAAATGACCATTAAATACAGGAAAAATCATATAGCTTTAACCATAAAACCCAGTCTGGAAGATATTTCTCTCTTTGACTATGAGAGAAATGCAAATGAAAACAACTCTGATATTTCATCTTACTCCAAAAATAAAGGCCATCATCAAGAAATCAAATAATGGCAAGTGCTGGCTGGGCTGAGAGGAAACAGATTCACTTCTACATTGTTGATGGAGCAGTGAACTAGTAGAGCAGCTCTGGAAATCTGTACAGAAGTTTCTCACAAAACAAAAAATATTTGACCCAGCTATTTCCCTGCTCTGTATCATCCCAAAACAGTTAAAGATGTCATTTTATAGTGATACATGCATACCAATGTTTATATTGGCACAATTCATGATACTTAAGTCTTGGAAGCAGCTTTTATGTATGTAAACAAATGAATGTATAAAGAAAATGTGGTATTTATATGTGATATAGTACACTTATCCATAAAATATGATAAATTTGAGTCATTTTTAGGAAAATGGATGCACTTTGAGAACATGATGTGAAGTGAAATAAATCAGATGAACAAGCTTATATTTTCCTTCTCTCATATGGAATTCCCAACACATAAGTAATTTAAAAGCAAAATAAAAGATATGTAATAGAAACCAGATCTTTTGTAATTAAGAAGGTGATGCAGAGTAGGAGGAAGTGAGAGGTAAACAGAGAAGGGGAAGAGAAAGTGAAAGTAAAAATCGTGAGAATTAAACCTGCTGCAAAACAGGTTAGGTAAAACTCTTGAAGACATTGGCTTAGGGAAAAACTTCATGAACAAAACTTCTATAGCATGAGAACTGGCAGAAGAAATTTAAAAAATGGGATCTCATTCTATTAAAAAGCTCCTGCACATCAAAGAAAACTAACAACAAAGCAAAAAGGCAACCAACAACATGGGAAAGAATCTTTACCAGCTGTTCCTCAGACAAAGGGCTGCTATCTAGAATATATAAGTAGCTTTAAAATATCATTTCAGGGGCCGGGGAGTTAGCTCAGTGGTTCTGGCGCCTGTCTTGCAAGCGCAAGGGCCCGGGTTCAATTCCCTGGTAACCACATACCATACTGGGCGTGGAGACTCACCCCAGCAGCAATCAGTACCACATACCACAGTGCCGGGCGTGGTGGCTCATGCCTGTAATCCCAGCACTCGGGAGGCA
>PVIR01010247.1:0-50663 GCA_004026965.1 Petromus typicus
CCGAGTGCTGGGATTACAGGCGTGAGCCACCACGCCCGGCACTGTAGTATGCGGTACTGATTGCTGCTGGGCATGAGTCTCCACACCCAGTATAGGTATGTGGTTACCGGGGAATCGAACCCGGGTCCTTGCGCTTGCAAGACAGGCGCCGGAACCACTGAGCTAACTCCCCGGCCCCAGAATTTTTGTTTTTAACATAATTTTTTCACAAAACTATTTGACTAAGATGCAATATGGTAGTCTGTTTTTATGCAGGACAAATATATTTTAATTATACATTGTATTCTATTCATTATGTCTACATTCCTAAACCTAATTCCAGGTTATTTTTACAAAGAAAATTATTTACAATTTTATCTTCTATGTTTTTTCCCCATTATTTTGTTTCTCTTCTTGAAAATAACTCCCTCTGTTCTTTGTATCTATAAATCTTTATTACTTTAGCTTTCTAGTTCTCTCTGCTTGAATTTCTTGGTCTTTTGTGTTCTTCAAATGATGATATTTATAACAAGTTATGCTGTCTTTTCTGTTATTTTTCAATGTTGTGGGTGTTTTGCCATGGTTTCATTTGACTTTTCACATATTTTTCTCTGACCTCTGCCTGTTTATTTATCTTCTATTTTATTAGAATTAATTTTGTCAGCTCATGTCAATATTTTAAGTCTTCCTACCTAAACGTGTTTTTCATAACATCCAAGTGATGTTTACTTATGTATCTGTATATATCTTATTATTTGTCTTATATATATCTTATTATTTGTCTTATATATATCTTATTTGTCTTATATATATCTTATTATTCTTTGTCTTCTTCTAGTTAATTCTATAGATTATTATCTCATCATTTTTCCTCATTATTAAATGAATAAATGGGGGGGTAACTTATTTCCAGGTAGAAAATTTGGGAAACAGATGCAAGGGTAGAGGAATGAATATATTTATATATGTTTTGTGAGCCAGATTAGACTTATATAGGTTGATTTTTATTTTTACATAGCTATCTGACATCGTTGTGTTAAGAATTACTAAATTTTTTTTCTCTCTTTTAAGTCTCATCGAGAGATATCTTCCTGTAAATAAAGTCTGCCCTTTGATTCTTCCTACCTTACTCATATTTTTGTCCAAACTGAGGCGTTGTGCATATTTCATTGTGTAGTCTGTGCATATGACATTTGACTTTTTTCTGAATACCTTTATATTTTTTGCTATATACTATCAATTAGAGTTGATCCTTAGCTACTTGGAGGTTGATGATGGCAACACATTAAGAATTCACATACATTGAGAATTCACATACAACTTCTGATTGACCATGTACTTAACTACTATGAAGAACTGCTATTGATGGGAAGCCAACAAAAAATGGCTAATGTGTATTCCACATGCTATGAGGTATGTGATTTGGCAAACATGCAGGGACCACAAGAGATCACTTTTTATTGTGATGTCATTTCACTGGAGCAATAACAGAGCCGCTCACCCGACTTGACTCTTGCCACAAAGCCTTTTGAGCAAGTGCTTTGAACACGTGTGCCAACCTCGGCTGCACAGCAGAAGCTGCAATCTTGTCCCTGCAGTGCCATGTATGTCATGTTTATCTTTGTGCAACTATTCATGTCAAGCTGCATCCATGTCTTGCAACAATATATGGCCCTGTTTTTGTGCATAAATTTTGATAAATTTTAAATAATAAAAATGCATATGTTTCATGGTAGAAAGTGATAAAATAAACTAATATCTATGTAAATTGGAGGCAGCTGGGAATAATTAACTTTTCTTTGATTTTCAGAATTTTTCAGTTTTTCTGGGAATATTTTTCAAATTGCTGCAATTCTCCAAAGTAAAAATCCACATGGAAGTAGAGTCCAACCCATGCTAATGAAGGGTCAGATGTGTTTGTCAAACTGCACCCTCTCAATATTCCCTATAATTCTCAGTTCCGGGTACATTCCCCTCTCTCCCTTTCTCCCCAGGAGTTAGAATTTCACAGCAGGTGCATGTCCTCGGCTGACCCCTTTAATTCTTCACTGATAGAATCAGTATTTCTCCTTATTAATCTCCTAGTTTCCTTTTAGTCATTTTTGAAAACGATACAGTTGGAAACTTACAGTATATAATTTCAAAATGTTTTTGATTTTTATTCAATTTTTATTTATGTGTGATAATTGTGCATAGTACCATTAATAAGTCTCTGTGACACTTTAATACTATCCCAATTTTATCCATCTACCAAAACCTCTTAGCTTATTCCAACATGCAGGTCAATATTGTTAAGTGTTTCTGAGTGACAGAGATCAATGATACTTGCTTTACCATAACTAGGTTATTTCTATTTATGTGTTTTGTTGTCAGTGATGGACTCTCTTTCTTCTGGTCACTAAATGGTATTTCTTTGTGTTTATAAGCAGTTTCTCTATCCATGCATTTGTTGATGGGCTCTGGGATTCTGTAAACTATCACAACAGTGTTGTAGGAAAATCTTCCAGAGTTCTTTATTTCTTTTGCTGACTTTCTGTCTTTTGGATTTGTTCATAGAAGTGGGATTTTTGGATCCTAATGTGCTTTTACTTTTTGCAGAAATATCCATACTATTCTCCAAACTATACCGGAACTTAAAAGGTAGCTTTCTAGGTCACCATTATAGATGCTCAAAGATTAGTTCCTTTCATTTCTTTTCATCCTCTTGAAATTCTGTGTCATTTTAAGCTACAAGTTATACTTAGTTTGTTTCCTAGAAATAGCTCCAATATATCAGAATTATCATAGCCATTAAGAGAATTTTTATGTTTAATTATTTGTTTACCAAAAAAGTTTTTTTTTTCTTTTATTTGTTTGTTTGTTTGTTTGTTTGTTTTTTTTTAGTTTCTTTTGAGACACAGTTTTGCTTTGAGGATCAGGCTGGTTCTGAACTCCTTTTTAGCCCTGGCTAGCTTGAACTCAAGGAATCCTCTTGTCTCTGCCTCCTGAATGTAAAGCTAGGATTACATGTGTGAGGTACCATGCCCAGCATAGTGTTATGTGGTACCGGTGATCCGGTGATTGAACTCAAGACCTTGAGCTTGCAGGGCAGTGTCTAGAACAAAAGAACTAAACCTCTGGCACCTATCATGGATTTTTGAACCAAAAACTTTCACATAAGTTTAACTGTAATTTGTGTGGATATGTGATTTATAATGGTTTATTTATTTGTAAAGCAATGGACCAAGAATAAATGCTTTATGTCCACTTATAAAAGGTGATAATTATTATTTCTTCACAATATTTCTATGTGAAAATGGCATGGGCTCTTTTAAATAAAGAATGATCTGGTATTCTACCACACAATGATGAAGAATGCTACAAATTCAGCCTCTGGCCTCCAGCAATTCATTTATCAAAGATTCCCCATCTCAGCATTGCAAAATACCATTTTACCCAGAGAACTAATGCTAAAATTGAATATAATAAATTTTGAGCCTATGTTAAATATGCTTCCTGGCATAGTATTTATTCTCAGTAAATCTCCAAGCTGTTCTGTCCTAACCACCTCTAACCTTGACTACTGCTTTCAGGGCCAAATTGGAATTTCTTTCAAACTTTTTCATTGTTTTTACAATGACCTTGACTCAAAACCAGACATTAATGTTTTCCTGGCTTCTGATTCAAATTACTTTACTTTCCTGTCATGTAACTCTTTAACTATTCATTTTTAAGGCCTTTTCTTATTGCTAACCCCTGGGACTCTCCCCATTAATCAATTTCCTAGCATAATGGAAGTGGTCTTTAATATTTTTTACATCTTGGTTTTCTTCCAGCTTCTTAAGAATCCTTTCTTTTATCTCTATAATCTTCAGGATTCATTATGATTCTATTAAGGTATCTTGAAGTAACTTGATATTAATATATTTACCTTATACACAGATTACACAGCTGACTACTTAGATGATGCTTATGATTGATTCCTTAATTCTCATAACACATAAGCATATTCTCCCTCTGAAACTTTTCAATAGGAGGTCCACTGATTGGTTTAGTCCACTTTTCAACACAGTGACAGCATAGGTAATAAAAACAAGTTAGAACAGGAAAAGTTTGCCGTGGTTCAGGCTTCATGGTGACCAGTCAGTGGTTATTTGCTATAATTTTGTCTCAACCTTTTATAAGTCATATCTTTCTGGTAGCAGGAGAGTAACGCAGCAGAGTTGCTTAACTTATGAAAACCAGGGAGGGGATGGGGTTAAGAGAGAGGGAAAAAAGGGGAGAGAAGGAGAGAGAGAAATAGAGAGGAATAAAGGGATCCAGGAACAAAAATATGCTTTTATAAATTATCTTCTTTGGCACATTATGAACACACCTCATAATCGCATTCAACATAAAGAGTTTGTACTAGAATATGACATGACTTGATTTTCATTTTTTCCCTTTCCCCCCCGCCCTGCCTCCCTGACCCCCTATATACACAATCTTTGTTTTCTTTCTTTATTATGCCATATTCGTTTTCCCCTTGATATTTACCCTTAGACTCTTTTCTTTTAAATATTTTCTACTTCACAATATCAACTATACATATTACAACTCATTTACAACTTCATTTTTTAATATGAGAAAAGATACAATATTTACACATCTGTGACCTATTTACTTTGCTTGTGAGAACATCTTCAAGGTACATCCATTTGCATGTGAATGACTCAATCTTATCATTTTTAGTGGCAGAGTAATACTCCATTCTATAAAATAACTACATCTTCTTTTTCCAGTCTCCAGTTGATGGACATTTGGGTTGTTTCCAAGACTAGCAATCACAAACTGAGCTGCTATAAACATGGATGCACATATGTCTCTGTGAATGACTTTTAATTCCTTATAACTTTTAAATGAAAGAATAAGTTAATGGACATAATTTTTATTCTTCATTCATACTAAATTTTCCAAGAGGTCATAAGAAACAAGTCTTAAAAGTAAATTACAAGCCAGTTGAATTTAAAATCCAGGGATTCTCAATCTTCATAATCGTGAGTCCATTCACCTCAAATTCCTTTGAAAAAACAACAACAATTTTAGATCATTCACAAAAAATAAAATTCAATGTGTTAATTTTAAAATTACTCCAGAATAAATTCTATTAAAAATGTAGAACACCAAACTATCAGACAAATTTGCTGTATAGTTCTTATAGTTTTTATACATGAAAATGAGTTAAAATGTTAAGAATGTTTCACTACTGTAAATGTTTAATAATAAATAAATGCCAAGTATTTTGTGTCAGATAATGTTAACTTGAATACAGAATGCAGCTTGTTGGCATATCAATTAGTGAAAGTTTTAATTTAAGAATTCTCTAATGGGAGGAAGAATAAATGTCCTATCTTCTCGGACTGTCATCTCCTCCTCTGTGGTCCCCGAAGCTGATATGTCCTCCCAGAGTTGTCCTTCAAGTCTTTGAAATGACCAGGCCTGGACACTTTTCCCTTCCCTCAGACCTGAGCTGGGACAGTGTAAAGACCTGAGACCTGAAGCGTCATGACTTGAGACTCAGCAGCTCTCAGAAGCTGAGGTATTTCTTTTTGTTGTTGCTTTTTGCTGTTTGTCTTGTTTTAATTTTTAGATATTTTTATTGAGTTTATTGGTACATTTTAGACATACATTATGATCACATTCAACATTGAGATTTTGTACCTGTTCCTGATGTGTCTTGATTCTTATGTTTTTCCTGTTGACTGCCCTCCATACATATGCATAAGCTTTATTTTCTATCTATTTTTTTTGCTTTTACTATTATAATTTTTCTTTCTCTATGGATTTCACAAGATGAATAAAACTCAGGCCTTCAAGGCAGAACTGAGTTTATCAACAATAGGTGGATATTTTAGACTTATTGTTTCTGTAAAAAGACAACTGCCTAGGAAGAGTTTGTCAGTATTAAATCTTAGGTAAAAGTATCTATAAATTAATGTCATGAAGAGAATAAGATTCCCAGTGTGACAAAACATTAGAACAATTTCAAGCAAAGTATTATGGAAAGTATACACTTTCTAACAAAAATTTGCAATGTGATGACAATGAATCTCCCAGATAAGTAACAAAGATTTGAAAAACATGTTCTTAAATTTTTTTGAGACAAGACATCCTATGTAGCTCTGCTTGACCTAGAACACTCTATCCTAGGCTGGCTTGAACCAGTGGAAATTATTGTACCCCAGCCCCTTGAGTCCTGGAATTGCAGCCATGCACCACCATGCCCAGTTAATAATGAGCTTTTAAAATAAGTTTGCTAAAACCTGAGCATTAAGTGTTTTTAAATAAATTCGTTCTGAGGAATTTTATATAAGGTCACATAAATTATTTTAAAAATTACATTAATGGTTCTGTCAAACGTAATTTTTGACAAAAAAATTTTAAAAATTTAAAAACTATCCCATGAGATATTGGAATATTTTAAAATATTTTTAAAATATCCCAATGAGGGATGTATAAATGTACAGCATTTCTTATAGTACTTGTATGAAGCCCAATATTTTAAAGTTTGCTAAATTAATGAGATTGTAGAATTCTTAAAGTTATCTTTTATTTTTTGTGGTTGAACATACATAAAACAATACTTATAATTCTCAGCTTAGATGTATAATTCAGTGACACAAACAGTTCACAGTGTGTCATTTGCTTCAGCACTGTCTGTCTCTAGATAATTTTTTATCCCTACTGGAAACTGTTAAAACTAACGAATATTGTTTCCTCTCCTCATTTTGTCTGCGTAAACTTACCTATACTAGGGTTTGTAGAGTTAGATAGATTTGTCCATTTTTTTTTTCAGATTTGCTTTGCCTAGAATAATGTTTCATGATTAATTCAACTCACAGAATATCTCAGCAGTTTATTTCATCTTATAAAGGAGAATAATACTTCATATATGCACTAATGTTGTTTATCCATTTACCATCAGATGAATATTATGATTATTTTGACCTCATGATTACTGTGAAAAATACTGCTCTGAAATTTGATATTCTGATATCTGTTCACTTCTTGTTTTTTTTTTTTTTTTCCTTAACTGTACGAGGAACAGCTGAGGTAAAGGCCATGTTTAGGTGTTTGGTGAACTGTCTTATTGTTCACTGTGGTGTTTGTACCTTCTGGGGTACTGGCAGAGAAGGTCATTTTGTCATGTTCTCACCAACATTTGTTTGGTTTTGTAATCACGTTTTTGAGCATGAAGTCTCAAAGACGTCTTCTTGGCTTCATTTTATGTTTTTAAAAAATTACTGGTGATACTTTGTGACTTTTCAAGTACTTTAGCCATTTGTATGTTCTCTTTGGGACAATTCCTACTGAAGTTAGTATGATTTTTACTGGGCCTTCTGGTTTAAATAGTTTTCTCATTTGAATTATTTTATTTTTATATCAGTTAAGATTTTATTCTTGCCATGTTTTCTTTAAGAAGGTAAAATATTCAGTACATTAATACAAAATATTCTAATATAATCAGATATATTCATAATTATTTCAATTCTATACTGTAAAATTCCTTTTATATAAATACTACCTTTAAATTTTTAATGTTGTCTATAATAACATTTTAAAAATATGTAGTTTGCCAAAAAGTCCTTTAGACATTTCTCTGTGGAATACATGATGATACTAAATCTTCTATAATTTCCCTAATATTAACCTATTAAAGATTATGGATAAATAATTTAATACTTTAAATTTTTTATTTTTATCAGGATCAAAAATAATTAACTGAAGCTAAATTGGAAACACTATGATATTCTGTAATTCTATAACTTCACAGCTTAAATAATTAAAGGATACACACATAGTTATAGAACGACTATTATTGCTGGTTTACTTATTTAAACTGTATGAATCTTTTGATAAGCACTTCTGCATTTATTGGTTGAATATAGTAAAACTTATTGATATTGAATATAGTTGTACTTTATCACATTTAAGAAATGCATATATTTTGCTGCCCAGAAAAGATTTTTTTAAAAATTTCAGTTACCTAGAATTTTTATCAAACTTTTCTGTACTTATGACCTATTTCAGTAGACAACACTTAATAATTTCTCTCAAGAAAAACATTAATAAAATCTTAATATTCTATCACTTATAATTTTATATAAATGCATTTATATAGTGTCAATTCTTTTGTATTTGGCCTCTTATCTTGATTACATCTTTCTCAGGATTTTTCTTGGTTAATTTACTTCTCACTTTTATTTATTGATGCGAACTTTCTGTCTGTTTAATTTACTAAGATTTGTTCATCTTAGTCCCTTTTTATGGGCATATTCTTTCCTTTGGTGTCCATGTCTGCTTTTTAAAAAAAAAATACAAGGCAGTAAATTTGTATGTCAGGTATTCTTGATTAAATGAGAAAAAAAAAATTTCTGAAATAAGCGTAGGTAAAAATTAACACAATCAGGAAGCTCCTGAAGTTCAGTGTCCTGACGTCACTGGTGACATTAGTGATTTTAAACTGAACTGATTAAAAATATTTAGACAGTTATATTTATTTCAATTTTTTGTATTGCTTTGAAAAATGAAGATCCTCAATTTCCTTAATATTAATAAACAAGACACATTAATGGTTGTTTGTTTATATCCTCTTATGAAATATTTTTCTAAAATCTGCCAAAATATTTTCTTGGTTTGCTGGAATTTTTTGAGTCAGAGGAGTTTATAGAGTCTGGATATATGCTCTATATCAGAGATAAAGATATTGCACATAATTTTTATATCAATTTTTCACTAGAATTGTTATTTTATTTATATTAGAGGAGAAAATTTTAAATTTTCATTTTAATTAGTAAATGTTCTCATTACACAGTGATTACATTCATTATGGGTATTAGTACCTGTAGATAAAGCTTCTTAATTCTTTTTATCCTCTTCCTCTTTCTTTTCACCTTCTCTCTATCTTTTATCCCCTTTCTTCCTCCAGTAATTCTAACTGCATTTTATATCATCTGCTTTTGACTGTGTTTTCTTTATTTATGCTGTATGACACTGTGTATGTTTCATATAAATGAGAGCCATGCGATTTCTATGCTAGTGTGACAGATTTATTTTACTGCAGGGTCCTGAAGTGCACAAATTTTACTAAAAATAAGTCAAGATTATCCTTCTTTATGCCAGTACAATGCTCTGTTGTGTATAAATGCCACATTTTCTTTATTTATTTATACATTGATGGAAAAAGAAACCATTTCCAAGATTAAGCTTTTATCAGTTATGTTGCTGTGAATACAGTTTGCCACGTAGATTGATGTCTTCAATACTATTGAGAACATACCTAAAAGAGAAATAGGTGGGTTAAATGGAAGCAATAGCTTGAATTGTTTCACAAATCTCCATACTGATTTCCATACCATTTGTGCTAATTTGCATTTCCACCATCAGTCTATATATGTGAATTTCCTCCACATCTTCCTGAACATTTGTTTTGTGTAATGGCCATTCTTTTTGGAAGAAGGTGAAATCTCAGAGCAATATTAATTTTCACTTTTTAATGGCCAGTGATACAGTTATTCCCATTTATAATTCTTCCTCTCATAAATTTTTGTATATTTCACTCACTCATTTTTATTGGTTTTTTATTGGTTTATATTGGATCTCTTATTCAGGACTAATTTATTTTGAATTAATTATATATTCTAGTTATTAGTACTCTGTCTGAGGAGGAGCTGCCAAGTTTTTCACATACTATACGTTATCTTTTCACTTTTAATTTTTCCCTTTGCTATTGAAAACCTTTTTAATTTGATATACTACATTAATTGTTTCTCGGTACTATTTCCCATGCAACTGGGTTTCTATAACAGAAAGTTCTTACTTGCCTCTATAACTTCAGGATTTATATATCTTTTATGCCTTAATGGTGAACTCTTTTATCTATTTTGATTTAGTTTAGTTCATAGTCAGAGATATGAGTCTAGTTTCAGTCACCTACATTGGATAACTAGTTTTCCTGACGTCATTTGTTAAAGAGGCCCTCTTTTCTCCAGTGATTGGTCTGTCCTCAAAGACTACATACTTAAATGTGACTGGACTTGTTTCTGCTTCCTTCCTTCCTTCCTTCCTCATTCCTTCCTTCCTTTTTTCCTTCCTTTCTCCCTCTGCCCTGTTTTCCTTTCTTCCTTCCTTTATAATATTCCTTTAGGTCAGGAATTATGATGCCTCCCATTTTATTCTTACCCAGGATTACTTTTGCTATTCTGACTCTTTTCTGGTGACATGTGAATCTAATGATCATTTCTTCAGCTCCACATGAATGACTTTGACATATTATTGAGACTGTGTTAAATGTATTTTTGAAGTGTGGTCATTTATTGATTTTTCTGATTCAGGAATGTAGGTGTCTTTACATTTTTTGATGCTTTTTGAAGAGTATTGTATTTGTTATTACCAAGGTCTTTCACTTCCTGAAGTTAATTCCATAATGTTAAATTATTTTAAATTATACATTGTCTTCAATTTCATTGCCAGTGGATTTGTTATTATACAGAATTGTTGCTTATATTTGAGTATTGATTTGTATGTTACTACAATAAGAGTCTAGTGCTAGAGTTTGAAAGAACATCTTCATAGAGGATCATGTTATTTGCAAATAATGATAATTAAGTTGCTTCTGTTCCTGTAAATTTCCCTCCTATACTTGCTTAGTTGTGGATTATTCTTAGTTTTCTAATAACTTGAAGGGTTTCTTTGGGCTCACTCTGCTTCTCCGATGTGAGCTTTCACAGTTACAACTTCTTTCTTAGAATTATTTTCATTATAGCCCATACTTTTTTATGAGATACTGACATCATTATTTTATTCTAAGAACCAATTTCCTCTCTATTTCTTCTGTGACCCATTAATTAATCAAGATTGTAGCTTCGAATTTCCATGTTTTCAAAATTCACATGGTTTCCTCAGACACGGGTTTCTAGATTCATTGAACTCATAAATTACCTGGAATAATTTTGATTGCTTCATTGATTATGTTTTGATTATGTTTTCTTATGTATGATTTAAAATGTAGTATGTAGTCTATTTTGGAGATAGTTCTGTGTGTTGCTGAGAAAATATATATTCAGCCATTGAGGTGAAGTTCACTGTATAGATACATCTGTACATTTATACAAAGGTAAGCCTTAACTCTGCTATTTTTTATTGATTTTTTTTAAGTAGTTGATCTTCGTATTTATAATAGTAGGGTACTAAGGTTCCTCACCGTATGTGTGTTAATGTTTTATCTGGCCTTTTATGTTCATTAATATTTGATTTATGAGTTGCATTCACCTATGTTCAGTTCATATAACATTCCTTTAACTAATATATAATGACTTGTGCCTCTAATGTTATGTTTGACTTTAACTCCACTTTGTGTGAAAACATGATAGCAATTTCTCCTGTTTTCTTGATATGGCTTCTGGAGCATTATTTTTCAGACTTTGACTTTTAGTATCTTCTTGTCTTTCTGGATTTAATCTGTTTCCTTTTTTATTTTTTTTAATGCAATTGAGCTGACCATATCAGTTGGTGGAAGTTGAGACCAATCCCATTGAGTGGTTTTACTGAAAGACCATGACTTTTTCTTCCCATTGTACTATTTTCCTGTTGCTGATTCCTTTTTTAAAAAAAATTTGTTCTATGTAGCTGCTTACCTTGTAAGCTTCCTTAACCCATTAGAATTTTTGTTGTTGCTATCTTTATTTCTCTATTGTGGATATTTTTGAGACCTTTCATTTGTTGTTTGTGAATTTCTTAGGATGTTATTGGTCATGGAAATACCTTATTTCTTTATCAATTTTGAAAGGTGGTTATACAGGAAGTAAGCTTGGTTTGGAAAATGTGTTGTTTTAGGGCCTAAAAGACTTCATTCCAAGCTATCTTTGCCTTTAGGAGTTTTGTGAGATGTCATCTGCAATGCTAAGGGTTTACCTTTATATGTAATATGTAGCTTTTCTCTGATGGCTTTTAAGACTCTGTATTTGTACTGAACTCCTGAAGTTTTTATTGCTATGGTCTGTGATGTCCTTTTCTGATCATTGTTATGGAGGATTCTATATGACTTGCTGACCTGTACATGAATTTCTTACCCATTTTAGAAAGACTTCTTCCATTATATTTGTAAAGATAATTTTTATTCTATTTTTACTATCTTCTGATTTTCAACTAATTTATGGAGGGCTGGAGCAGACTCTCAGCTATATTTGGGGGAAATGATGAAGAATGAAAAGAAAAAGATGATCTTCAAGATATAAATGAGGGAGACCTGCCTCTAGTGGACAAATGTGAATAAAGTTCCATGGCTGGCTCACATTTACTAGACACTGAAAAGTGTACAAGGGAGAAGTTGCACTCATTTCACAGAACAGTAACTAGAGAAAACGGGTGGATATAGATTAAATGCATGAGGAATCAGATTTTCTCTGTATCCATCTGTTTGACATCTGTTCTCAACAACATACTGTCTTTCCTCAGGAGCATCAGGTTATCAGCATTTTACCCATAGCCAGGGGATGCAATCTTATGAACAAATTTTTTCTCTCCCAAACATCATGGTATTGATATGGAGATTGTGGGATCTTATTTATATAGCCTAATCCCCAACACTAATGCCAGTTAAATTTACCAGACTTTTTTTGTGAAATCCAGTAGATTCTGGGTCAATTTTACATATTCCTTGCTTTTAAGGTATCTCTTGGTATTTGGTCATCTGAGTCACGCTTGTCTTCTGATTCTGACACTGTGTCCTCATATTGGTCAAGTGTACTATACACACTTGTAAGAAATGGGAAGAGGATGCAGCCAGAACCCTTGTAGCAAACTCTAGTTCCTCTTGCTCCCACAGAAAAAGGATCAACAACCAACAAACAACAAAGTCAGAACCTTGAGAAAAATGCTAAACCTAGGTTCAGTTCTTTCTACTTTGAGCAGCAGCAGCAGTAAAAATCCAAATACCACAGCAGCAAAGGAGGGCACTTCTGGAGTTCATCACACCTTTATTTGGTCCCAAGCCTTTACACCCATAACAGGGAGATAATCCCCAATAATTCCTGTAGTTGAATATCCCGTAGGGCAGAGCAGATATTCTTAAATCCTAGTAATTCTAATAAATCCTAGGGCCGATAATCCTAGTGCAGTAATCCTTGTAGTTTCAAATCCCACAGGGTGGGGCAGATGTTGGTAATAATCCCAGTAGTTGATCCTGCAGGGCAGAGAAGGCAGCTGTAAATCCAGGTAAGTAAATGCTAAATCCGAGTAAGTTGTCTGCAGTTCCTGACACATACTTTCGCTAGAACTTTCTTTTTTCTTTCTTTCTTCTTCTTTTTTTTTTTAATCTCCAGAGAAGACTGGTATTTTTCTCAGACTAAATTCAAACTTCTCAGAGAGTTTCTGTGTTTAGCTGCTCCATGACTGTTTTTGTGGTGGGCACCCACCCAGCCATTGTGATATGATGACACCAGAAGCTCTGAAGTGTAGTTATTCTACAGTTGTTTTGTGGTTTAATTTTAAATCCTCAACATCTTCCCTGAAGGTTTGCTGTTTGAATTCCCTAAAGGTTTGTTCTCTCATTTACTGAATTTAGATTTCTTCTCTAGCTTCATTATACTTTAGAGAAGGAATCTCAGTGTGAAACCCAACACTGCTTCTACAGTTTACAATAGCTCTGGGCTTCTCTGGGGCTCCTGCTGCCTGCTTGTTGCATTGTTTCTCCTGAGCCTGCTGGCCCTCTCTGGGTTTACCTTCTGTCAGTCCATACAGGTCCCCTCTCCTGGGGCGCAGGTGAGCTTTCCAGACTGCTCATTATTTTCTCTACATTTTGCTTCATTTTCCAGTTTCTCTGTAGTTTCTAGTTTTCCTTTTGGGATTTTTCCAATTCTGAGATCTACTTCTGTTGTTGTCTCTTAAGTTGTTATATTCCATGTGTTTCAATTCCAGATCCCACACAGGTTCTGTTTTACTACTTGTCTCTGCTCATTGTTTAAATTTTGATAAATTTGACCATTTTTTTATTTTATGATTTGTGCTTTCTTTTAAAATATTTGTATTGTCATAATTTAAATATATAATATATATATAATATATAATAATAAAATATATATTATATAATATATAATATTTTATATATATATATATATACATAATGGTCACATTCATCAAAGAGAATTTGTGTCTGTACATGGTATATCTTGATTTTGTCTTTTTCTTCCTATCTCCTTACCTCCTTTCATCTCTTAATTTAGAAAAGTTTTGTTTCCATTTTTTTTCTCTTTTTATTCATTATTTTCTCCTCTCCCTTCATAGTTTGCCTTACATTTTGAACAGTTTTTTCTACTATCATATATGTTATACATTTTGGTCCTTATTTACCCTTTCAGTTTCTGACACCAGAAAGACAATACAATATTCATACACATGTGTCCAATTTATTTCACTTAAAAGTACAGTCTCAAATTACAGCTTTTATCTATAAGTTTCTCAAGTTTTTTATGCTTGAGTAGTACTCCATTTTATAAAAAGAAAACACATCTTTTGCATCCATTCACCACTTAACAGACATTTAGGCTATTTCCAAGATCTAGCTATTACAAACTTTACTACCATAAATACACATATGTATACATCGTTGTCATATGATGCTTTTAATTTTTTTTAGGAAGATACCCAGTAATAGAATACCTGGGTCAAATAGGATCTCTAATCCTATATTTTGGAGAAATTGCCATACTAATGTGTGTAATAGCTGCACCAGTTTTCTCTTCTGCCAACAGTTGAGCAAAATTTCTTTTTGCTTTTAGCTCCACCAGTATCTGCTGTTTGTTGATTTCTTGGTAATAGTAGCCCTTTCTGGAGTGAGATGGAATTAAAATTCTTTTAATTTGAATACCTCAGATAACCAGTGATATTAAATATTTTTAATGTATTTACTTGTTTCTACTTCTTCATCTGACAAGCATTAATTCTACTCCTATTTTTATTTTTGGTTTGCATCTTTAAATGTAGAGGATCTAATTTTCTTTTCAACACTTTGTATGCTTGAGCACTTAGTCCTTTATCTGAGGGGCTATTGGCAAATATTTTTTTCCCATTCTGTGAGTTATCTCTTCACTCTGTTGGTGATTTATTTTGAGGTGAAAACTCCTTTTAAATAGATAAATCCCAGTTGTTGATTCTCTGCACCACTTTCTATGAAGTGTTCATGTACTTATTTCCTTACATCTTCAAGAGGTTTATCTATTTTCTCATCCAGCAGATTCATTATTTCTGTTTTAACATATGTCTTTGATATATTTTGATTTGAGTGTAGTGCATGGTTAGAAACATGTCTTAGTTTCAATCTTTGACATGTACAAAGTCAGTTAAATACCATCACTTATGGAAAGGCTCTCGGTACTGCAGTGAACATGTTTGGAGCTTTGTCTTCTTTCTTTTTGAGGAATAAAATTATCTCACAGATCATTACTTTATATCAGTGTTATTCTCCTATTTTTTCTTGAAAGAAATTTGTAGTTCTGTATTGTGTATATTTTAAACGTACACTAAAATGTTTATTTTCTGTTTATGTTTACTTTTATTTAATTTTTATTTAAAAAATTATTTTATTCCTAGTACACTTGTCATACATATTGATCACATTTGTCTCAGAAAATTTGTACATGCACATGATGTATTTTATTTTTTTCTCCCATTCTCCTCTTCAACTTTTATATTCTCAGTTCTATAACTTATAGAAAATATTTTCTGTTCTCATTGAAGTGCTGCCCTGGCTTGGATAAAAGAGAACTGACTAAATGTAGTAGGTTATAATAATGAATGAATGATTCATTCACTATATTCCATTGATTTATTTACATATCGTTATTCCATTAACACACCATCTTGACAAATTTAGCTATGAAGTAAATTTTGAAACCAAATACATAAATCAAGTGTGTTTTTTTTCCCCCAAATCTTTAAAAATATCTAATTCTATGTGCTGTTGTTTTACTTTTACCACAGGAAAATGAGAAATAATATATAATAGCCTACTACTTAGATTTCCCTGGATCTGATCAAATCAGGGAAGTTAGAAACCAACATTCATCTTCTCAGACTTCTAAGTCATAGAATCATAGATCTAGGTGCTAAAGCAATAAAGAAATGGAAAATATTTTTGTCCTTCTTCTAGAGAGTAGAAATCTCTTCCTCTCTCTCCCTCTCCCTCTCCTTCTATCTCTCTTTCTGTTAGCAGGGATCAGACTTAGGACTTTGTGCTTCTGAGGCAGGCAGTGTCACTGAGCTACATCCCTGGCCCTAGGAGTGTGTGATAAATCTACACATGTTCACTGTGGTGAGAGGTCTCTTCTCAGCTTACATAGGACCACTTCCTCTGCCTCCTCACATGGACTTTTTCTTGCTGTGTATAAATGCAGAAATGAGGGGGGAGAAAAAGAGAATATGTTAATGTTTCTTCTTATGTTGACAATGATGTTGTATATAGAGAGTAGGGCATCATTGTTATGGCTTAGTTTGGTCTTTATTACTTGCTCAGAGCATTTCTTTTATATAAATCACCTTGGTTTGAGTTAGAGTTTCACATACATAGTGCATGGACTCAGACCTCAAATACATAATAATCTTGAATCTACATTCTCCAGCCTATAAACATGCTTGATCCTTCGAACTAAGCCTTCTCACAGTTACTTGCATGTTTTAATATAGAGATTGTGCACATATATTGTTACAGTTTTCTCATGTTATATGCACTTAATGCTAGTGTAAAAAGTTTCATATTTTAAAATTCACGTTCAAGTGTATGATATTTGTATGTAGAAAATTGAAACTATTTTTTATTTTTATTTTGTACACTACACTGTTTCTTCAGAAATTCTACAAGTTTACGTAAATTACATTTAGAATGTGTCTTATATAATATATATTACCTCGTCTTATATAATATATAATATATATTACCTCACATTGATTCAGCAGTATGCATCAGACCTACATCGAGATGGTCTCTAAAATGTCCCATATCTAATTATTAAAACTGTTCACTCTTTTGATTAAGAATTAACTGTCTATGGGTAGAATGCTAAAAATGTATCCCAAATAAATACAGTAAGCGAGTTGAAGTAAAATTTTTTAACTAAAAATGTTACCCCTGGAAAAAGTGAAGCTGCTATAATTGAACATGGGACTATGACTATAATGAGAGATTATTATTACATTAAGAACTTTGATAGAGAAATTAAAATTGTGTAAAATGATCAATTTGTAGAAAATTTCAACTAAAAAAAATGCTTGGATAAGGGTGTTAGGGCCACTAGTTGCTGGCGAATGGTTAAGGACAAAAGTCACCTACAATTTTCCATGTTTTCTCCATGTCAAAAGTTTATATTTCAGTATATTTCGATTCTCAAATTATTGTATTACTACATGGTTGTAGAACATAATGATCATATTCATTATGGAAACTGGGTGTGTGTGCATAAAACTGCTTGTCTTTTCTTTTTTTAAATCACTGTTCTTTCCTTCCCATCTTCCCACTTCTGTCCTCTTGGTCCCTTTCTCTTTGGCAAAGTCTACAATATGTATAATATCTCTCTATATATATTATATAAACTTAGAGAGCATTTCATAGTATTTTATATCCTTCTATATAACATGTATAGAGATATTATATTTTTGTCTCTTTTCCCTGAAGTTTATCTTCACAATTTCCTCATATAAATATTTTCATCATTTAAATTATTTATTTATTATTTAAATATTTTTATTATTATGTATGCTTGTGAAATAATTTTAAATTTTTTGCAAACTCCTATTTCTGAAGTAACTAATACATAATATGCAATTTCTTCTCTGAAATAACATATCTATTTGTTTTTATACATGTTTTTACTATAGACAAAGTATAGACAGAGTAGTAGTACATAATTTTTAAAAATAATTTAAAAAAAATATGGTAAGTGAAATGATACTAGTTACTACTTGTTGAGGACGTAGTCTGCCTTGATTGCTTGGCATGCATTTTTGATGCTGTATTTCAGTCTCTTCAATTCTGTTGCCAAAAAACGAATTTCCTTCTACTTCACTGATGGAAAATTGCAGACCAGAAAAATTAACTATTATATCCAGCTATTTAGCTAATGAATTACAGCTAGAACTTAAATCTAGAGCTTTATAACTGGGAAACTTGATTTATTTCTATATAGTTTATGAGTATACTTGGGGAAAGGACTACAGTGTAACAACGAGTTTATTTTGTTTCTTTTCTGTGCTGAGTTCTTATTGGATATACTACGTTAAGTCTCTCACAAAGTGCTTAGAATGAGTTTCTTTCTTTCTTTCTTTCTTTCTTTCTTTCTTTCTTTCTTTCTTTCTTTCTTTTCTTTCTTTCTTTCTTTCTCTTAATATGGACAACTACTAGAATAATGATCCCTAAGATTTTCACTCTAGCATGAGTGGAAGCCTAACCCAGTCTCCTACATTTTAGATGTTTGTGTTTTTAAGTAAAACATGGCATCTATTTTGTAATACTAAAAATCAAAATTAGATGACAAAGTACAAACACGTGAGCCCTATCCCCAAGCTTAGCATTATTAAAAGTTAGAGAGCATTTCAAAAAAAACATAGTATCTTATATCAGACAGCATATTTTATTTGATGCAAGTCACATGACATAAATGATGAGAAGAACTCAAAAAGCAAAGTCTGAAATGGAAGTGTTAGCAGGACGTCTTACCTAGCAGTTGTGCATCCTGTAGTTGGTAGTGATTACATTTCATCACTAGCATATTTTTCCTCTTCACCTGTTAATATACTGAGAATAGATAAACCTAAAGAACTGTGTGGGCGGGCCAGGAATTTAGCTCAGTGGTTCTGCCATCTGCCTGGCAAGTGCAAGGTCCCCAGTTCAATCCCTGGTAACCACATACCACAGTGCTGGGTGTGATGGCTCACACCTGTAATCCCACCACTAGGATGGGCAGAGGCAAGAGGATTGCTCTGATTTTAGGTTTGCATGGGCAACATAGTGAGTCCAGGGTCAACCTGAAATACAAAGCGAGATCCTGTACCCCCAAAGATAAAACAAATAGAATAAATAAATGAGCAAACAATAACAATAACAACAACAAAAAACCCGAAGAATTCTGTGGAATATTGAGAAAGACCTATATATCTACAAAGAACTGGAAATATTTTTAAAGAAAATATAATTGAAAGTTTATATATCAACTGAATATCAATTTATATCAACGGAAAGGGAATATCAACTGAATATCAGTTTATATCAACTGAAAGTAGTAAAAATATTATTTTTGATTGAGCAGCTAAGATCATAGATTAACAAACAAAATATCTTCAAATGTTAAGTTAAAGGCCAGAGAAAAGTGGTGAAATAGTCATAGATTTGGTAATGAAACAGTGAAAACTACTAACTTACTTTACAGTACTTATAGGTTATTGAAAAATTAAATTTTAAAACACAGAAAGTATGACCACACAATTAGCAGACAGAAGGCATAAGTAACAACTTTTATTTGGCTTGTTAATTTGTTCACTTTTATTCAATAATTACAAATGAAAATGTCCTTTTTCACTTTTATGACTAGAAATTTTGAACAAAACGCAGCACTTCTGAATTATGAAGTTGAACTTTTCTTTCAAACCATCGATTTTTACAGGTAATCATTTTCTCTAAATCCCATCAATTATTTCATCACTTTTTTCCTTGTTGCCTGTTTTCAGTAGCATTTTTCTCACAGCTACACTGCACCAGAACAGAATGCTTGACTCTTTCCCATCCATGGCTTGTTTTCAGTTGACTGAAAAGCTTTGCGGTCTCATTTCCAAAGCACCAATGTCTAAACCAAAAGAAGGTATCACTGTGTGAACTGCCGCGTTGCTAATATTTATCTAAGGTATGATAGGCATTGTAAAGTAGGAAAATAAGGTTCAAAGGGAAATGGTAGCTGGGTGGGGGCAAGGAGGAAAAACATGGTAAAAAGGAAAAACAGAAACAAAGCTTATGTATATAGGGATGGAGGCTGTAGGGAGGATGAAGTGGATCATGTGCAGGTGCAATTTTCAATGAGGAACGTGAACGTAATTTATACATAAAATGTACTGGGAAACTATTTTTTAAAAGTTCATGTATGCATATTTGTAGCTATGGATTCAGCTGATATAAAAATAAAGATAATTCACGTCATTAAGTGGAAATGTTGCTTTTATAGCCTCAAACACACATTATTCACAGACATTTAAAGCCAGAACCAAGTATCACGATTCAACAGATGCTTATTCTGTGCTAAAATTGGCTGTGAGGTCTGTTGGCTAAGGAAAAATTTGTGGGGTGATTTGCTTAAAGAGTAAAATGTTAACACCTTACTTTTTGTTTTATTCTACCAAGTAAAGCAAATCTAGATCATTTCTCTGACAACCACTTCCTAACATTTCCATTTGTGTGCAAGAATAAAGCAAACTATGAGATCAAGTAGAGTAATAATGTTTGATGAGAAGAATCACCTTAGTGAAGAGATTCATTAAAATAAACAAATTCAAACTAAGCTATTACCCAGCCACTATGATATAACCCCAGACAAAATATTTTATTTTAAAGGATTGTTTGATTGATTGATTGATTGAGACAAGGCCTCACTTTATAGTTCAGGCTGTTTCTGGGCTTACTAGCTAGCCCAGATGAGCCTTGAACTCACAGCAGTCCTCCTGCCTCTGCCTCGTGAGTGCTGGAATTAGAGGTGTGAGTTACCATGCCTGGCATTATGGGTTTTGATACTGATTGTTGGACTTACAGGCATGAGCCACCATGGCCAGTATTATGGTATGTGGTACCAGGGATCGAACTCAGAACCTTGCTCTTGTGAGTCAAATACCGGAACCACTGAGCTAAATACTCAGCCCCAAGGGAAAATACTTTTTAAATTACCAAAAATATAACAATAAAACAAGGAAGCTAAATGAGACTGATGTAATCTGATGAGAAAATAAAGTGGAACTTGAAACAATTTAAAATTTTGATTCCTTAAATATGTAAAAAATCATATTGTCAGTTGCTACAATGAAAAGCTGAGACATTATAAACATCCTTTTATAAGATAGTTTACATGCATTTAGCTATTAGTTCAACCATTCTCATTTAACTTGTAATGATAAGGATATGGTTTGTAACTTTGATTATTGATTTTGAATTGTACGGACCAGCAGGATTCACTTTGCCACATTGGTAGATGCACATAACATAGATCCTTCCACATTTTCATCAGGCCTTTCTGTCCTTCTCATTTCCTTCATCTTCTCTAAGCCTCCCTTTACTTTCTTGCTTCATTTCATTAATTAGATTTCACCTCTGAGAGAAAATATGAACCATTTTGGATTTTGTGATAATTTCTCCTTTGAGATATTTCCCCACAAATGCCATAAATTTAGTTTTCTTTATGAATGACCATCTGTCCATTCTGTACGCTGTTTCTATTTATTTATTAGTTAATATACATCTAGGCTCTGCTCATAAGTTTGGACTTTTTTCCTGTGTTTACTTTTCCTCTTTGATTGCTATGCTGAAATCTCTATTTTATGACTCTTTTTTTCTTCCTCGGTATAATGCCATTTGTGAAGGGTTATGAAATTCATTATTTTTTCACAAAGGGCATATATGCATATATGCTTTAAGAATTGACTATTCTACATAAAACATCTCTAAATGATTTCTAAAATAAATCATTTTATCTAAAATAGTATCAGTAATATTTATGAATCTCGATTTTCAACCATATAAATGGTGCTAAATAAATTCTTGTAATTTCTTTGCAATAATGTCATTTCTTGCTAAACTCCAATAATAGATTAAAGTTTGAAGTTATGAGTTTCCAAATCAAGATAAACACTCTGAATTACATCCCAAGCCATATCTCATTTCAAATCAGGGCCTTGCAAAGTCACTGAATTTCCCAGAGCAGGCTCCAGGTTTGATTGTTTTGCTTCAGCCTCACAGTGCACCCATCACGCCTAGGCCCAGATTTACAAACTGAGACACCCTGAGGTGCACACCCTGCTCACTTCACTTGTTTCTATTTCTCTTTCCTGCACTGAGTTTGCTCAATATCCAATAAAATTGTAAGAGGCACAAAAACCACATGTCATTTGTATACATTGCCTCTCACAAAACTAAATTTGAGGAATGGTTTAAAGTCTTAAATAAAATGTAAAATTTCTTTGATAATTTCTCAAAGGGGCTAACTACAATTAACTTTAGTTTTTCTTTTCTGGAAAGAACTGAAAGGCAACATTACCTGCATCTTAAGTCTATTCCATTCATCTTTCTTTGTTTAGTGACTACAACAGTATATAAGCAATTGTGAAATTCAGCAGGGAAGATTTTATTGAAACAACATCATTGCTGCAGATGCCAAAGCGGTTATTTTTCATACTAGACAGAGATACTTAATGGTAACCTCAGGACTTTTTTTTTTTTTCTTTAATGACCAGAATAAGCACTGTGAATATATTTCATTCTCTTTTCCCTTGACTAATGACTAGAGACTGCAAGAAAACAGTTTAGTTGGAAAATAAAATTAACTGTACAGCTTTAATGCTGTATTGTTTTCCTTTCATGTGAAAGGAGATAAGGAGTCATAAGTGAAATTAAGCATAAAATCATACAGAAATATTGAGTCCCTTTTATTTCAATCAGCAGTTTGTTCTATTTTACTGAAATAAATGGATATAAATGGAAGATAAAATCATCAAAAAAGTAATATAAATTAGGGGCATTATGGGAGGATAAATAAAAATATCACAACTTTTTAAAATGTCCATGAAAACAATCTAGAAGTAATCCCACAAAATAGGTCAAAATTTAAATTTAGAAATATCTAGAAGGCATTTGTGGATAATGAAAAGGATTTAAACCGAAATATAAGAAACAGATTAAAAATAGAAAACTCAAATGAATTCTAATAATTTGGCTTTCACCACTGATCAGCATTGTGGGATATAGTAATGACAAGAAAAACAGACTACCACCACCAGCCCACAATGGTGCCAACATTATGCATATTCTTCAGTGATTTTTACAGAATTGGGACAAATTAAGTTATTGTAAGTAAACTTGTAAAGAAATATGCTATAATAAGTGTTCCTCTTATGAATTTTTAAAGAAAATATGAAATAGTTTTTATATTAAAGTTACACTTTAAAATCATTTTTTTAAAAAAATCTCTATTGGTACATTACATATATGCATCATGATTGCACTCCATAATGGGGATTTGTACCAGTATAAGATAAACTTAATTCTCATTTTTTTCCCATAGCCCTACCCACCCTGCCACCCTCTATATATATAAAATTTGTTTCCTTTCTTTTTGTTATAATATTATTATTTTCCCCCTTCACCCTATTTTACTTTGAGTATTCTCTATTTCACCATATATAACATACAATTCTAGAACTCATTTTCTCATACCAGAGAAAAGATGTGATATGTACCTATCTGTGATATGTACCTATTTATTTCACTTATGAGAATATCTTCAAGGTATGTCCATTTAAGTATAAATGATTCAAACATATTTTTTTTATGGCAGAGTATTACTCCATTCTGTAGAAGAACCACAGCTTTTTTATCTAGTCTCCAGTTGATGGACACTTGGGTTGTTTCCAAGATGTAGCAATCACAAATCGGGCTGCTATAAACATGAGTGCATATATGTCACTGTGATATGAGTCTTTTAATTCTTGTGTGTATATACCTAATATGGCAATGACCGGGTGAAATGAGACCTCCAATCTTAGCTTTTTGAGGAATCTCCAAATTGATCTCCACAGGGGTTGTACGAGTCTACAGTCCCACCAACAGTGGAGAAGTATTCCTTCTTCTCCACCAACATTTGCTGCTGGCTAATTCTGAAATGGCAGCCATTCTATGTGGAGTGAGATGAAATCTCAGTGTTGTTTTTATCTGCATCTCTCGAATGACTAATGATGTTGAGCATTTCTTCATATGCTTCTTAGCTGCTCTTACTTCTTCCTCTGAAAAATGTCTGTTCATTTCAGTTGCCCATTTTTGAACTGGGTCTTTAAATTTGGGTGGGCTAATTTTTTGTGCTTTTTATATTTCTAGATAGTAGCCCTTTGTCTGAGGAACAGCTGGTAAATATTTTTTTCCCACATTGTTGGTTGACGTTTTGCTCTGTTGGTGGTTTCCTTTGCTGTGCAGAAGCTTTTTAAAAGAATGAGGTCCCTGACCAAGTTGGATTCATCCCAGGGATGCAAAGATGGTTCAACATACATAAATCAATAAATGTTATACACTATATTAACAGGCTTAAGCACAAAAATCAAATGGTCATCTCAATTGATGCTGAAAAAGCGTTTGACAAAATAGAACACCCACTTATGTTCAAAACCCTACAGAAGATCAGAATAGATGGTCTCTATCTCAAACTAATAAAAGCTATCTATGAGAAACCTTCAGCCAGTATCATACTAAATGTTCAAAAATTGAAACCTTTCACACTAAGATCAGGAAGAAGACAAGGATGTCCTCTCTCACCACTTCAGTTCAATAAAGTTCTGTAAATATTAGCCATAGCAATTAGTCAAGAGAAAGAAATAAAAGGAATAAAGATTGGAAAAGAAGAAGTTAAACTGTCATTATTTTCTGATGACATGATACTCTATCTAGAGGATGCTAAAACCTCAATTAAAAACTGCTGGACCTCATTACCAATTTTAGCTGCATAGTTGGTTACAAGGTCAATGTTCAAAAATCAATAGCCTTTGTATACACAAACAGTAAACCCATTGAGATAGAAATGGGTCTAGTCAGTCCCTTTCACAATAGCACCCAAAAAAATAAAATCATTTTCATTTATTGGGAGATATTTTTGTGATCAACTCCAAAAATATATGAATATATAATAATTACCACTTACTGTGGTTTAACAGGAAGAGTGTCAAATTCTACTTCTTGGTAGTGAGTGGTTAATTACTGAAAGAGGATAAAAGGTGAAGATACTGTGGCAGTTATGTGTGAAAATTATTATGTGCTACATGCATATAATTTTATTTCCCCTTTATTTACATGTATGTCATTTTTAAAATAACTGATCTTGTTCAAAGGGGAACAAAATATAGAATGAAAGGTAATGGGAAGGAAAAGAAAAGAGACAAAAAAGAAAATTGACAGAAAAAGGAAAGAAGTCTTTTGCAAATGGGAATAAGATCTGGAAGGACCAAGAGAAAGAGGAGAAAAGAAAGAAAAAAAGAATTGAAATATGTTATTAACTTCTCACCATAAATGAAATCATGTGTTGCAAACACTTTTAAGTTGGAGCCTATTTTTAAAAAGAAATGGAGTTACTTAGGTCTCTTATTATCATAGCTAAATGTGAGGAAAATCAACCACTTAATGTAGGTAGATTTCATGCCATTAGCTATTGTAAAAAAAAAATACAAAAACTAGTAGTTTAGAATACTGTAGTTGTGAAAAAAGGTGATTCAACAACAAAGTTGTGTTGGAAAGAAAAATTGCTGACACAAAGAGATAGAATATAATTCACTCAGACCTAATTCTATTAATGAACAAAGGCTAATACCAATATAAGAGAACACTAACACTAACAGAGTGAAGAGTACATTAACAATATATTAAACAATAGAGTTATTGAAAATGTGGTGAGAGCTGGGCGTGGCGACACAGACCTGAGCCCATACTCTGGGAAACTGCAGTGGGACATCAAAAGTTTGAGCTCATCCTGAGGAAAGTGGTGACTATCAAGTCTGGCCTCACACTAAAAGAATAAGGACTGCAAAAGCCCTGAGTACAATCCCAGTAATAAAAGGAAGCAAAGGAAATCAAATAAAATAAAACAAAAGAAAATGTTCTGAGATTATAACATAAATTGGCCAGAAAATAGGGAAATGCTGTTTCATGGAATGCTTCTCTTGATTTTATTGATGTTCATAGACCTAAACAATTAATTTTCTTTAAATTACTAGAATGAATACTATTTTAGGATACCGTAAATAATTTTGACTAAAAAAAAGTATAAAGGACTCACTGCAAATTTCATGGGTTATCTAAAGTTCAAAGAATTCTATACAATTAGATCATTTAAGTGTGGTAGGATATAAAAATCAAACTAAATTATGTTGAATGATACCGAGACATTAAAATAGAATGATATAGGATTAAATGTAAAAGCATATACTCAAAATCATATTCTTTTGAATTTAATTTGTAAATAAATATATTCCAGTCTCAGTCAAATTTTAGCAAAGTTTTCCTTTGTTCTTATACATTACATAATTATTTTTTTCTACTGAAAATAACATGCTCATCTAAAAATCCACACGTAAGACTGAATATCAACCTGTTTTATGAAAACATATTAATAAGGGTGCTTTTTGGAACAGATTTGGATATATCAGTTGGTTTTGCATTGGTATGATATAATACTAAAGACTGGGCATTCATGGGGAAAATAAAAAATATCCCTTGCATTTCAGAGTGCTGGGAAGCCCGTTAAGGTCATGGTGACAGAATACAACAAGAAACACTTTATTACACCACAGAGGAAAGTGAGAAGGAAAGGCAGTGAAAGAGGTTGGAAAATGTGTATTTGTGAAGAATTTTTCCTGTGGTAACAAGTCTGCTCCTGGGTGGACATCACGAACCCACTCCTGAGAGCTGAGCTCCCTTGGTCTGATCACAGCTCCTCATCCCCACATTGCATACTGCTTCACCGGTCCTCACCACCCGATGCATACTTTTTGGGGAACATCTGCCAATCACAGCATCATTCATAGACAAAAAGAGCAAAATAGAAGACCCTAAACTGACCTGTGGCTCCAAGAAAAATACTAAGATGACAGAATTTCAATTAAAAGTTAATGGCTTAATGAATACATAGTGTGAATCTTAATTAGAAAATGAATAGGTCTTTCATTCTGTGTCTCCTAATACACACGCAAGTACACACACATACTTAGACAGAAGAGTAAACTAAATATCCAAAGAAAAGATTTTAAAATAATGAGGACGTTACTCTGACAATATGTATACATCCTTGAGTTAGGAAAATACTTTTAATGATATACAAAGAATAATATAAAATGGGTGGTTGATGAATCTGTCTGTATTAAAACCAAACATTTCTCTAGGTGAGAAAAGAAAGATTATCACGTTAGAAAAATTTCAGATTTTAAAAAGTTATTCATGCTGATACATCTACAACTCAAATCACAATAAAAATGTCCAGAAAGTTGAGGAGAATGTGAGCAACAGATCAAGAGGAACAAAGGGAAGCATTGCTGTTGAAATAGCAAGTGAATGTTCAGTTTTTTTAAAAAAAAAAAAGCCCATTATAATTTTAGCAATTTAAAGGAAGAACAGCATCTCAAGAATCAGAGTGATAGGTAAAGGCTATATTTTGATGGATGTTGTAGATTAGGCTAGAAGATTCAGATGTTCTATATAGCATGGGAAGCCACTGGTGGGAATGTTAGACCCGAACAGGTCTACCTCGGGAGACACGCCTCAGAGAAACACGCAGCACGGTGTTGATGCAAGTTGCAAGAGGTTTATTCAGGGACCGGCGCCAGGACCGTCCTTACACGCAGGAAAGGAACGGCCCCGAGGGAGGGAGCAGCGCAGTTTTTATATTAGATTTTGCGGGCTTTTGGAGAGGTGGCCTCTCCTTATTGGCCTTGCAGGTTTACCTTTAAATTTACAGGTCAGTTTTACCTTTTGGCGCGAGTTTTTGGCGGGCTGCTGTGGAATGTCTTTGTCCGGTTTTATTACCTCTGCTGGGGGAGGGGACTTTGTTCTGCTTTCAGGAGACAAAGAGGTGCCTAACCTTAGGGTAGCAGGGTTTCGCCTTACATTTGCCTTACTTTTTCAGGGAATGGGAGGGCCTTTTCGGGTAATGAGGACTAGAAACTTAGGCCTACTACTTTTCCTGCTGAAACTGAAGCCTATCTTTAATTTTTGATCTAACAGGAACATGAGGTGAGGTGAGTTCAAGGTGGGACAAACTGTAGTCAGCCAGTAATTCTGTATGTCCAGTCACTTAGATGATATCAATTAAAGGAGTACCCAATGGGAAAACACACCATATAACAAGCAACAAGGATTTGTAGTCAGGGATCCTGCCTGGAGAGGATGGACTGTGACCCTGACCCCACAGAGGTGATACCTGTTTAGAATATCAGTCGCTGCTATTGGACCTAAATGGATGTGGTAGGTTTTTTTTTTTTTTTTTTTTTTTTTTTTTTTTTTTTTTTTTTTTTTTTTTTTTTTTTTTTTTTTTTTTTTTTTTTTTTTTCTTTTGTAATTCTAACCTTCAGTGAATGTGTCTCAATTGTCCTCCAGGGCTGGCTCCATTTAACTGTCTTCCAAATTGTCTTCTTGGTTTCCTCTCTGTCCGCATTTTGAGGGCTAATCCCGTCTAATGGCCCACAATATATCTAATTAGCTTACTTACCTACAGCAATATGACTCTTAAATGTTTAGTTTAACTAGTTAACTTCATACGCATGTGGCTTCTAGGAATGGGGAGACTTGATTTGTATAAATGAGAAAATTTGTTTAATGGACTTATTTTTGCTTATTAGATTGTCTAGCACCAGTGACTATTAGTTTTATGTGTCAACTTGGTCAGAGAACTGGTTACCAGACACTGGATTAACACTGTTGTGACGGAATTTCGAGACCCCCGATGAGCATGAGGGAGCCGAATCCGATGTAAAATGTACGAGGGTCTTTATTACAAGCGTGAGAAAGGGCTCACAACTGTCAGTGACACAGCGGGTCAGGATTGAGGGCGCCGAACTCTACACCAGCAGGGTTTTTATTGAGGTTACAGTGAGGTTCTGGGATTTCCAGCTGACCGTAACATGATTGGTCGACCTTAAGCAAGCATTGGGTGTTTAAACCTGATTGGCTGGGCCCATCAGGTAAAACCAGGAACGGTTGTTCAAACTATCATAAAGATCATCTGGACCTTGTACTTAATGGTTGGTTGTTGTTAGGGGGATACTGCTAAATATTACCCTCAAGGGTGTACGGTCAAAGTACATTTCATGGCTCTTTCTAGAACTGTGCTCATATCTCGGTCACCTTACCCTAAGATTCGTGGAATGGGAGTTGGTCATGTGGTCCCTCTTGGAACCCAGCTCCTGACCCGGTCGTGTGGCCCTTCCCGGAACTGAGCTTATGATCCAGTTACCTTATTTTAAGATGAAGCCTATTTTTAAAAGGAAATGGAGTTACTTAGGTCTCTCATTATCATAGGTAAATGTGATGACAATTAACCACTTAATGTAGGTAGGTTTCATGCCATCAGCTTTGCCTGTATTTTCCAACTGGTACCTCTCCAGTGGATCTGACTCAGGACGGCGACGGCGTCATAGAATTTTGGCAGTCTGTCCCCATGGACCTCAAACTTGCTCACCCCACAACTGCCTTAGCCAGTTCTCTTATCTTCCTGCCTCATTTTCTCCTCCTTCTCCCTCCGTTACTTCCTATCTTCTCTTTCCCTTCTCCTTCCTATCCATCTCTCTCCTCTTCATGCCGCTTCCACAGTTAATAAAATCTCCAGGCGTAGAGGGACTGTGCTTCGCCCCTTCACCTTGGGATGAAGAGTCACATTTTTCTTTCTTTTTCATCTCACTGGGACTGGACATCTGTTAAAAGATAAAATGCGTACCTTTAGACTCTAGAAGCACAGAGAATTGTTGAGAGACTTTGAGTGAAAAGATATAAAAGACCTGTAAATCTTCAGATTCAATTGGACATTCCCTGGAGGGCTCTCAATTTTCTCCCATTCACTTCTTTTTTGTTTGTTTTGTGTTGTTGTTTTCAACATAAGAACGGCGTGTCTGTAACAATGCAGACAATAATACATTTTGGCTTGAGAAGCTTTCAGCTTGGTCCTTTAGCCTCCTCCTAGATACATAACTCAACCTATGTCTCCTATGTGTGGAAGAGAGTTGATAATGTGTCTGAAGTCTCTCAGTTCACAAGTATTTTTACTCTGCTACAACATGAGCTCTGGGTTTTTATTTCCCCGGAAGGACTCTGCTCTTCATTTCACACTTCCTCACCTCTACACACCTGCCCAGAATTGACCAATTTCTCCTGAGAAAAAGCAGTTTCCAGTCACAGTTACCTCTGCACAATTTGCTTTTCTCAAGTTTCAATCTTGTTTTTTAGGCCTTGATTCAACAATGAAAATACACATTTTCAGTAACCTATTGGGTTGCTCCACATGCCGTTTTTGAATGTTGGCAAATTTATTGACTTAACTAATGCTCCTCCTAAAATAAATTACAGAGGTATAGCATGGAATTTCAAAGAAAAATTTGAATTTTGTCCCTCTATTTCTTCCCTGTATGTTATAGTTTACTGGAGTTCATATGGGACCCACAACTTCAGTGTTTTTCATTATGAATAATAAGATTCTCACAGTGTAGTTATGTAATTTTAATGTACAGAAGTCATTGGTTCCTACTTTTTATTATGCAATTTAAACAAACTTTCATGCCATTAAAAATATTTTGCTTTTTTAATAAACAGCAGAAAATTATGCTCAACTTGTTTTAAAAACTTTGTGTGAGATTTGACCCTGGTATCTATTTCCTTTTACTATAAGTAATAATATGTTATGTACTGTGAATATTAAAATTCCCAAAGAACAAAAAGCTTGTTAGTTATCTTCAAAAGAAACATATATCTATTCCTCACAGAGATAATAATTGAAAACAGTTATATTTGCTATAAAAATTTACACACACATATGTACTTTTGTGTGTATGCATATAAATGTAAATTATAGGTAAAGAAAAGAGATATCAGTGAATTATTAAAGTTTTAACAATTGCTTATGTAGTAAATGAAGTGTAATATTTGAAGTTCTAAAATATGCCCCGCAGTGGCCCTTGGTGGTACAGTGTGAGCACCAGAGGGCGTAGGTGGTCCTGTCTCGATGACTTTGCTTGTCCTTTCTGGCTCTGGCCCTGCTGACTGCTTGGAACTTTCCTCCGCAGACATCCTAAATTCCAGGTATTTCTGACTTTCTTGTATGTCTACTGTATATTGCCTCAAAATCTCAAGTCCACTGCTGTCTGTCAAAGTTCACAACTTCACATACAGCTTAGTTTCAAAGAGCCATTCAAATATGCATTAGCAGTATTTACAGAAAGAGATGCCTGGTAGTGTTGTAAAGCATTTCATATTAGGAATCTGCTTTATCTTGTGAAGGGTTTTGACTAATATTTAACAGGTCCAAAGAGATCCTGTAGCTCCAGGAAACCGCAGATTTATCTCACTCAGTGACAGGTCCATAAACAAGGCTAAATTTTAACTAACTTTACGCTTAGATGACCAAATGCAAAGAAAGATCCTTAATTATATAAGATACATTTCACTGCTTTATTTTCTTTCCCTTTTGGAAAAATCTTTAGAGACTTCTTTTACAAGGGAATAAAAAATCACTTCTTTCATTTTGTTTGGCTAGGTATAGATATATTCAGAGATCAGTCCCCATCTATTATTTAAATCCTTCACACTTCCTCTGGCCCCCAAAAGAATTATTCAGAAAAATACTTATGTATCTAAATAATATATGTGCTATATTAAAAAAAAATTGAAGCAAGACTTTTGTTAGTACACTCTAGATATACATAATGACAACATGCATCATAGGAAATTTGTACCTATACATAATACGATGTATTTTTAAATTATCTCCAATGCTTCTATGTTCAACATCACTGACAAATTTTTCTTCTTTCCCTCCATTTCTATTTTTGAAGAAAGACTTGCTCCAATGAAATTCTTACAGTAGTTCATTTTTGCTGTTATTGGTAATATTAAAACAATGTCCCTGAAGGAAATAACTACACATGGACATCTAAAATTCTTTTCTTACCCTGTAAACTGTACATTCTACCTCAGTTCTTGCAACCCTTATCCTTTTTTTATAATTATCAGTAATACCAATAAGAATAACTACATATAGTTTTTCTGACTAGCTTGTGTTTGCTCTCATTAATTACATTCAGCTTCATTCAAATGGCAAGTGACTTTCATCAGTATTTTACCAAAGGCAAATTTGGTTATCTGATTCAATGCTTTTTTATATGATAAAATATTTCTTGGTGGAAGAATTACAGCAGTAGGTTAATATCGACACCACCAGAATATAATAAAATGTTTGTCACATTGTGGATTTTTAAATAACCATAAATACCCGTGCCTGTGTAAAAGAAAAATGAAACATACAATTATCACTATACTTTGGAATCTCCATTTCAAAAGTTCTGATATTGTTATATTAATGGACATGAAAAACAGATACAAATTATTCACCTCAGATGGTTCCTACTATAGTTCTCTTGATAAGCCATCAGAGTTCACCTCTTAGAGCACTAAGCTGGCACCAGTCAGGATTTCTTCACTCTAGGTCCTCAGGTTTTGCTCTGAAGACAAGTAGAATCAATAGTCTCAATTAGAAATAATCTCACATTAGAAATATATTCCTGGGAGCTAGTAATTTGACTTTAACTGGAAGTACTGGTCAATTTTGCACTTTTTGAAAATTGATTTTCAGGGCCAGGGATGTACCTCAGTTACTCTGTGCTGCCTGGAAAGTGAAGTGGCCTGAGTTCTAGTCACAGTCCCAGAACAAAAAGCAACAACAACAAAAAGAAACAATACTGTAAAATTTCTTTTAAAGTTTTTTTCTAGTGGAAGGGGAGGATACAAGGTAAAATTCATTATTTTTTTAATATGGTAACAAATTATTTAAAATTCATGCAACCTATAGATAGGTAAGTTACTTTATATAGCACTTTCTCATTTAATGCATTATTACAAAATTTAAAAAATAATCTGATATGAAACAATTTACTATGGTCTGAAAATTCATTTCCCACCAGAATTTGTGTTTTGAATTTCTAGGTCCCAATGAGATGGTGCAGCCTGGGAGAGGTAGTGAGTTCATGGGCATTGAGGATCCATTGTGATTGGTTTCAGTGCATGTGCAAAAGGGGCTCTCATGAGACTACTATGCCTCAAAGCACCTGGGGACGCATACAGGAAGTTCCTGTCCCAGATGTGCAACAGAAAACAGATCCTAACCTGATAGTACATTTAATGGAATATGAGTCTTGGATTTACGTCTCCAGAACTGTGAGATACAAATTTCAGTTATTTTGAAGTTACTGATTTTGCATTACTTGATTGTAGTGCCCAGAAAGTAAAGCAAAGTTCTCAAAAGGGTACTTATCCTGAGTTAATTTAATTATATATATATACATATATATATATATATATAAATTGTTCCCAATCTAGGAAATTATAAGATCCTTATTATCTTATAAACTTTATATTATATCTTAAATTAATTTTTGTAGGTGTTATAAAATCAGAAATTATCAGAAATGCTACATTTCAAATTATCAGATATTGATGAAATAATTCTTGTTTAAACTGTTTCTTTAATGTCAATTGATTGCTTAGTTTTAGATACTGAAACTACTAACAGGAAAAGTTAAGCAATAGGAAAGTGACTTTTAAATGTGCAGTGCAGTGCCAGTTGTTCTGTTTTCATTAGTTGTCATGTATCTTGCTACCTCCTCTATCTGCTTGGAATTTACAGGGAACACAGCAGGTTGTGAATTTTTAATAGGCTTTCCACATGGGAAGAAAAGGTCAGTATTACCATAAAATGCTTCTTAAAGATTGGGGACACAAATGTTTCACACTGGAAAGCAGCTGTTATTAAGGAACTAAAGCCACAATAATCTAATATTTTTTTTTATTTTTTGAAGAAAACTTAATGCTTCCTATAATGACGTAAAGCAAGATGAGTCTACATTCATGTTGTTTTCCCAAAGTAGATGCCATCAGATGTTAGAGTTGATCCATTGATCTTACTTTTGTACCATATTGATGTAACTTTATTCAGAGAAGAATGGACGAGCTTAACTTATTGTGTTGAAAATTTTCTTAATAAACTGAGCTTATTGGTACATTTTAGGAATGCATCACAATCACATTCATTGTGGAGAATTTGTGCCGATATGTGATGTATCTTCATATTTCCCCCCCTGCCTTTCCTCCAGCCCTCTTGCCCTTCATATATATAACTTTGTTTCCATGTTTTCCTCTTTACCATGAAATTTTCCTTTCCCTGCTTTGTTTCCCCTGCCCCCACCCACTTTCTCTTTCTTTCTTCATCTTGCTTCTCAATACCATAGATTTTGTTCTCATTTACTCCTTCAGTTTCTCACACTAGAGAAATGATATGGCGCTTACAAGTATGTCCTATTGATTTCACTTATAAGTATGGCCTCAAGCTGCATCCACTTAGGTAGAAATGTCTCTAAAATATCATTTTTTATGTCTGAGTAATACTTCATTCTTAAACACACACACACACACACACACACACACACACACACACACACACACACACACCCTTTCTATATCCAGTCTTCAGTTGATGGGCATCTGGGCTGTTTCCAAGATTTATCTATCACAAACTGTGCTGCTATAAATATCAGTGTACATGTAAGTTTCCAGCTTCGCTGACCCTCATAGCTGAAAAATAATTTTCATGGCATGTTATTAAGATGTACAAAAAGGGCTTACCTAGGCAAAAATAATTTTAGGGCACCCTCAGAGAAATAAGATTAAGTCCTGGAAGGAGGAACATTTGTTACTGTCTCAAAGGGGTAAAAGTCCCAAGCTTAGAGAGTACCGGCCCATATTATAAGTATGTGTACGTTTTGATCTGGCTTGGGTTGGTTTTGTTTGATAATTTAAGCATTCTTTAGGTTTTCTCAACCTGTTCTTTATGTTAGTATTAGGCTACTGCTCTTTAATTTTTAAATTAAAGCACTACTTGAATTTTCAATATCCATGAATAACTTCAGATGTAATGAGTCTAGAAAAAATGCACTTAAATTTAACCAAGAGAATGTGGATATGAATTGTCTTGGGTAACCTCATCAGGGTTCTGGAAGTTGTAGTCTTGTTAAAAATATAATTTTTAGCTCTGATTACCTTGTGTCCTTTCTACCTGTCTTTTATTTCCTCTATCCTATATTAGGAACTGTGGATGACTTACTCAGACTTATGGCTTACTTGGCTTTAAAATTTACTTACTTGAATATCTGCCCTGTCCTGTGGGTTCAACTACTGGAGTTATTATGGACAACTGTCCTACCTACAGTATTTTAAAATATAAGTATTACTGCACTAGGATTAATGGCTTTAAGATTTACTGGGAGTTACTTACTGGGATTTACTCTTATTTAAATATGTCTGCCCTGCTCTATGGGATTTTGAACTACAGGGATTATTGTGGATGACCATCCTGTTTTATGCATGCTAGAATTATGGATGTGAAGACTTGGTACCAAATAAAAGTGCAGTGAGCTCAGGGTTTTCCCTTTCTGCTGCTGCAGTATTTGGCTCTGCTGCTGCTGCTCAGAGTAGCAAGAGTCGAGCCTAGGTTCAGCCTTTTCCTCAAGATTCCAATTTTGTTGTTTGTTGATTATCAATCCTTTTGTTTTGGGACTCACGTAGGACTGGGGATTGCCACTAGAGTTCTGGTTGTGTCCTCTTCCCCTGGCTCCCACAATCCTATCTCAATCTTTATCCAACTCTATGATTTCTAGATAATCACCAGCACCAATATCCTTGTTAGGACTGTTCTTGTACAACTCCTCAGCTTTATCTCTGAGACAGAACACATCTCCAAACCTGAAGTGTACCAAGTCATCTCTGACTCATTCTGCATATAGTAAATGTTCACTGTATTTATGCCTTCTCTGTTTCTCAAATAGGATTTTTCATAATCTTTTATTCAAGTTAAGCTTCTATAAAGACCAAAATATCTGTTCATCACTTACTATATTGTTATTGTACACTGCTGTCTGTCTCTGAGGAAAGAAATACTTTTAAATGTGTACATTATTAATAAGAGATCTAATGGTTCCAGAAATATTTATTATGCATCCAACTTTGAAACTGAAAATCTCTTAAATTTAGTTTCTTTGCTTCTCTTCATTACTTCCTGTTAAAGAGTGTAGACCTGCTTTCATTTGTTGATGCTTAAAAACACAATCTAACTTGAAACCTACATTCCTTTGATTTTCTGCTACCATGTTCCATTTTCTAATTCAAAGGAAACTCCCACAGCATATAGTCAAATTATAACTTTAATCTTTGCTCTTTAATATTAGTTAAGATAAAAATACTACTGTGATTTATATTCTGATACTCAGCTATGTAAAATTACAATCCTGCCATGTGAACAGCCTTTCTAACATCTTTTTTCTCATCAGAATAGCTGAGCAAGAGTTAATATTGTCCACGTTGCTTTCATTCTATCTCCTCTCCAAATTTATGCTCCATATGCATGCAGTTTTCTAAGATGAAAGGTTCGTAATATGTAATATATTTTAATGTTCAAGCCTCTGTTCTTTCTTTGTTGAGTAGTTTGGGTGCATGCTCTTAAGAAACTCTCTGTCATTCTTATGGTTTTTCTCACAAATTTCTGTTACACACTTTGTATCTTTCACAGAAATAGAATAGAATTGTTGATTTACTTTTAGATATACCCCACTCTTATGAGAGCTACATCTAAATTGGAGCTGACTGAATAGACAATAAATATCAGTACTATCTACCAAAAACAGGACTATCTGACCATCTGACTAACTGACTATCTGATTGATGATACCAGTAGTGTTTTCTTAAATTATTTTGACTCCCAGACAGAACAAGAAATGTAAAACGTGTACAGCTGTGTGTTTTAGAAACACGTGTGTTTTAGAAAATTACCAACGTGTTACACGTGCTTATAATTAGAAAATTCCTCAATAATTCTTTGCATTTTCATTTAGAATAAAGCGTCAGACTTAAGACTGTCTGAGAAGTAGTTATCTGGACAAAATAGGTCCAAGATGTTTTAAAAATATTTTTATTAATGGCTGATATTTCCTGAGTTTCCTACCATTATTTTATATAAATAGCTAAAATCATAACAAAAATATTTGATTTTTAAAATTTTTTATGAAAAGTTTTTATAAATATTCTTTATCTATTATATCTGAAATAATGAATTGTTCATCCTAAAATCAGAAAAAATGGAGGTTTACCCAGACTCAACAGCTAATTGGTAATCATAAAAACCAATTAAACAAAATGAATTACTTTTGTATTATCTAGCAATGACAGAAATGTAGAAATTTAAGATAATTTACAGCATTAAACATATTTTAACATATGTGATATAATTAAGTGTAATATTTTATCATGAGTGATAAAGTTCTAATTCTAATATATGAAATGTTTATGAGATGAACAGTGCAAAGTTAGAAATATTTATAGCCCCTGTGTTTTTCTGTGCCAAGTTTTGTTTTTCCTGTGCCCACACTCTACCTTGAGATTTAAAGTACTCAGGACACAGCCACCTGGGACCGATTTCCATTTCCAAAACAGCTACAAGGCCTTTGGGATACATTATCCTTCCTTACCTCACCCCAAGCTTGCTTCTAGACCCAAGGAGGGTTTGTGTTCCCTATCAGCCTCCCAAAGTTTACATTTGCTAGCGAGTGCATCATGAGCCCAAGGGCTGGGCCTATGGGTGCTCATCTGTTAAAATAGAATGTAAATGAAATCTGCACCTGACTCACAGGCTCCTAGATTCTCATTTGCTCAGCAAAGGCACATGTGCTCGGCTGAGATGTCCGTGTAAACGCACACAGCGCCCTTGATGTGATGAATTTGTTCCGAAAGCCTGAGTGTGTCTGTGTTACAGGCCCGGGCAAGGGAGCAATAAACAGAGCCATCCTGATCTGCCTTGTTTGCAGGATTTTACAGAGACAAATTTGATGGGGTAGGAGAAAACAACATGTTTCATTTTATAGTTCATTACTTTTTGCATGTGCTGGTTGAACACATTAAACAGATTAATTATGTGTGTGTGTGCATATGTGTGTGTATTTCTGTTTTATATAGACATCTATTTGTGCTCTCTCTCTGAAACCTGCATATATTTATGAGATAGTTGCTTTTTGAAATGAACTATATATCATTTTCCTAAAGTAGGAGCCATGCTTTGCACAGCTTTTCCTAACTTATCAATCCCTAGACATTACTAATGCCTCAAGAAAAACACAGTAATCACTAATAAAGATATGCATTATAGAGCACCTGTACAATATAAGAGTAAAATTTTCCATTCACACACACAAAAAGTAGACAATAATGTTTACATCAACAAATCTGGATTAATAGCTGATTGTCTTTATTGGCCTAATTTACCATAAAAATGATTGTTTATCAAGTGTGTTTCTCATGTGGAATCTCAGGAAAAACAAAAACAAAAATTCCAAAACTTGATATCTACAAGGTAAAGAGAAGAAGTTTCTCTTGACTCGTGATTTCAGAGACCATTTCTCCGAGATCAGCCGGATAAGGCAGAAATGAGATGAGAAAAGGGCAAGTTGCATGGAGAAAGCCAGGCAAAGGCAGCTAATGAGCCAGGGGCCAAGGATAGGAATGCAGCAAAGGTTTAGGCGCCTGGGACCTTTCTCCAGCCAAACTCAACCCCTAACCAACAAACTGACCTGCGAGCTCATCCTCCACCATTTCACCCCTGAGTATAGCACGTTCACGATCCGAATGCTTTTCGGAAGCCTCGGGTCCGAAGGCTTTAGAATTCTAAGGACTATTTTAGTTACAGACCACCACGACACGTAAAACCAAAAAAGGAGGTCGGTTTATTATTATTACTTTGTACTATTTAAAACAAACATCACATTGATACACACAAGGCTCTTCGTAGAGCTTGAAGTGTGTTTGTGTGATCAAACTTCTGCAGTACTTTCATTTCAGGAACGGGTATTGCTAACTCCATTATTCAGTGATGGGATCTACGGACCGTCTTTAAATTCTTTCAGCATTGTATACCTCTGGGCATTATCATGAATATACTCATTTTATTTCTCCTAGCTTCATTCAGATCAAGATAAAGGAGATGGATCGCTCAAATATATTTTATCTGGAGATGGAGCTGGCACGCTTTTTATTATTGATGAAAAAACAGGTGATATTCATGCCACGAGAAGAATTGATAGGGAGGAAAAAGCCTTTTACACTCTCCGTGCACAAGCTATTAACAGAAGAACTCTGAGGCCGGTGGAGCCCGAGTCGGAATTTGTGATCAAAATCCATGATATCAACGACAATGAGCCAACATTTCCAGAGGAAATTTATACAGCTAGTGTTCCAGAAATGTCCGTTGTAGGTAAGCTCTTTTATATTTATGGAGGCATTCACAAAGTCTAAAAATAATTCTGAAAAATTCTTATAGCAAGAAGAATTATAGTGATTTTTCTGTTCCCTATCTATAGCATATGTTTAATATTTTTACTGCATTTGTCATTTCCTGTAGATTTTGTAAAGCTTTATAGTAAATATAGGCACAACTCAGTAACAATAGTATCCACCACTTGCCATTGGTAGCAAACTGAAAATATAAAATTTTATTGCAAAACTTTGGGTGATTAACAGGTGCATTAAACTCTGTTCCCAATTATTTTACACATATACTTGCCCTATGCTTTTTGACCAGGATTGTAAGACTCCTCAAAGGAAATCACAGATCTGGTTGCTCAGTTGTTTAATTAAAATAACAAAATGTTTATTTACACATAACATAAGCACATCCACTCATGTTTTAAACCATTTCTAGATTCCTTATCATATCTAATACAACAAAAATAACATATTTTTTGTTATTTAAAGAATATACCAGAAGACATGTATGTTCACAAGAGATGTATCTTTAAAAATATTTTAGTGAGAAAGACAGAAGAATGTACAATCATAGAAACCATGGATACATAGGGTCGATGACACATTAATAATTTAATTAATGCAAAAATAGTTTTATTCATGTAATTGGTCACAATTAACCAAAATAATTTATCTAGTTTATCTACATATTTCAAATGGTAAATTGATTAGATTATTCAATTATTTTTCCTTTACATTAAGAGATATCTTTCATTTTAGTTATTATAACTGTTGATCTGAACCTCATATTCAAAAAATCCATGAAAATGCAGAGGTAAATGGTAATGGTGGAGTAAATAATCGAAAATTAAAATGAGGCACTTGTATAAAGGAGCACATATACAAATTAAACTATTTCATTCAAAACATGGATTTCTCTTTATAATGTAAATAAATATAAGTTCCATTGATAAGACAAATTTTTAAATAATCTTAATTTTTTATGAAAAGATCATAGCAAAAATTTTAAATCATCAAAATCTACTGAAAACTCTTTCAGAGATACTTACTTATAATACAAAATATCTACTTCCCATCTATGGAAAAATAAGTTCAAACTTATGAAATAATTCCAATTTTTTTTTTTACTTATAACAATTAAAATTTTTTTAAACTATATTTCTTAAAAGATTTATTCTGAAGGTTTTTTTTTTATGATTTACTTTGCTGAATTCCAAGGACGTTTGATCAGCACTTTACTATAAAGTGCTCATAAATATTATGACCTTTATTAAATAGAATTTAGTAGTACATGAAACTTGGAATCGTTTTGGAATGTTTCTAAATATAGAATTCAATCTATTCATAAATTTATATTCTAGAGCATATGTTAATTATTTTTAGAATTAATTAGTACAGGGAAGAGCACACTGACTCCTTTGTGGTTAGATATACCCTTTACAGGAAAGAAATTTATCATGTAAAATGAATTTGAATATCAAATCTGAGTATGTAAAGTTACTACATTTATTATATTTTGAAACACTGTAACATTGTCTATTTCCTTCATAAAATTTCTCCTGAGAGCTAAATATATATTATATAATCAACCTTAGAGTTTCCCTTAGTAGCTCTATGTATATATGTGTGTATACTTGTATATACACCTGTCTATATGTATGCGTCTATATTTATATATGATTCTGATCTGGATCATATATAAAGACATTTCTTTAAGTGGTCGTATTAGAGCCAAAGATCATTCAAGTCTTCAATGAAAACCAGTGCTTTTGCTCCTCCTTCCGGTACTGTGCAGAACTAAGCTGAGTTTGGATACTTCAGGTACTTCTGTGGTGCAAGTCACAGCTACCGACGCCGACGACCCCTCCTACGGGAACAGCGCCAGAGTCATTTACAGCATTCTGCAGGGACAGCCGTATTTCTCTGTGGAGCCAGAAACAGGTCAGGAATCACGAGTGAGAGTTTATTCATGCCATCATCTTTACAGATGTCACAAGTAAGAAGACGATGGGGAAAGGAGAGCAAAATGTTAACATTAACACTGAAAAGACCGATGAGGCCACAAGCAAATATTTAGACATTCAAAATTCAATAGCTGCGTTAAATATTGGGAATTTATGTTTTGCTGTTTTTACATAACTCTGTAGAAAGCACAACACAAGCAATACGTACTATAGAATCACTTTTATAATTTTTATGCAAAAGTAGCAGCCAAAGGCCTATTTAGAATATTGCTTGAGAGCTTAATCTAATTTTGATTGACATTGCAGTGAGACTAATGAGAACATTTCTGTTTCCTCAAGGCATCATCAGGACAGCATTACCAAACATGAACAGAGAGAACAGGGAGCAGTACCAAGTGGTCATCCAGGCCAAGGACATGGGCGGCCAGATGGGGGGCTTGTCGGGGACCACCACGGTGAACATCACGCTGACCGATGTCAACGACAACCCTCCCCGATTCCCCCAGAGTAAGTCCGCGTCCAAGTTTATGGTATAAGGCAAAGAAAGTGTTTTGAGCACTAGAAAGAAAAATATATATATATATATATATATATATATAAACATGGATGTGTTTGTTCGTTATTACCAATAGTGAAATAAAATATTTCGCACAGAGCTAGGAGCTCTTTTTCCCACATCTGTTCATGTGTACGCATTCCATTGAACAGTTTTTTTTTAGGAGCCATTTATTTCACTTAGGAAAATAAAATAGTGTTTTACCATAAAACACATACTCTTAATTTACAGTAAATGTGTTCATTTCTACTTGGAGTGTAATAAAGAGGATCTTCATGTAAGGATAAAAATTTTCACTAGAGACCTCTAATTTCACAAATTCAAGGGCCTCTGCCTGAAGGAAAACCTTCCAAACTGATGAGCTGCAGTTGCTCTTGTGTGCCGGAGTGGCAATCATAGTAAAAGCATTTATTTCAGAGCTTTGTATGCCTATTCAAGCTAACCCTTCAAATGCTCAAAATTAGTTAATAATATGTTAATGTTCTTTTTCACCATAATATGCTGGCATTTATTTTTCTGTCTTGTAAGAACTGACTACGCTGCAGATGTAATAGCAAGAGTGGTATTGCATGATTCCAATACTGAACCAACTTCTTTTTATTATAGAAGATTCTGTACTTCCTGATAAATCTTATTAGAAATCAGCATAAAAAGCAGTTTCTGTATCTGTCTTTAATTTTCACCATTTATACTGACTAATCTTTAATTGATCTTCAATTTTAGTTAATTTTTTCTAAGACTAAGTATGTTTATGACAAAATAAGATAAAGGCAGTAGCTTTTTTTTCCTCATATTTATATCTTTATACTAAATACAGCTTCTCAGAATGAACTATATTTTAAGAATTTAATACATTCTTGTGACTTTTTAAAAGCAGTTTATCGGTTTTGTGTTACTATGTCTGAACTTGATTATTGGTCATCATAACTTGAATTAAATTACTTAAAATTTATATATGTAGAAGCATAATAATATTCAAGTAGTATTTTAGTGAAACATTTCCAGTGCTCCTTGTATGGTTGTTTTATGCATGTTATATGTGCCCATCAGGCCTACTGGTGTAGCATTCAGCTCTGGAATACACACCAAATGACATACACAAGTGCTCACTTACAGTAATCAAACTTCATTTCCCATTTAGGTTTATCATAGTAACAAAGGAAAAAAAATCAGTAATAACACTTTTGAATTCCTCTAAACAGATATATAAAAATGTACATAGCTTAATATTTAAATTCCTGATTGCATATGTAAATTCCTGATTGCACACTCCTGACTAGTTATCTTGACTCTTATTTAGAATTGAAATGCAAACCAATAAGATAAATAATTAATATTTAATGGCATACTCCATGATGAAGAAAAGTAACTTATCAGCAATATATGCCCATTTGGAGTTGTGTGAAAAGTAAAGTGTAATTCATTTACTAACAGAAATTTTAAGAAGGAAATTAATAGATTATATTAAATGGAAAACTAGACATTTTAAAGGTAATAATATTCAGTGGAAATTTTCTTTATTGTGGTTTCATTTGTTATGATTTTCTATTTATTCCTTTTTAAGTGTTTCCTATCATGTTATTAACTAAAACCTTGTGATTGGTACCTATAAGACATATTATACAAATCCTGATATAATAATAGTTCATAATAAGTCAAAACAATGATGATCATATCAAGAATAAAAAGAAGAAACAGCAGTTAGACTTTCATTTTTAATGGGATTTTTACAGGATATCCTACCAAATAACTTATTGACCACCTATTTTAGTAATAACAACTCACTAGAATCAGTTTGATGATCTCCACTCCACAAATGAGAATATAAATATTACAAATATCAAAATCATTAATAATAGAAGAGTTGTACTGGCATCAATATCTAACTACCAATATATGGTACAATGTATTTAGAATTTTAGAGTCTCTAGTATCATTCTCATTATTTTAAAATTATGAATCCAAGCATAATTTATGGATTTTTATTTCCTAAATTATATTTTGTGTTGTGAATATCTACAACTGTATCTGACTATTGAGAATGTTCAGTCATGGCAATTAGACTGCCATTCGATATTCTCAGTCAACTTAATATCCAGGGGACTTGTTTTGCATTACTAATACACTTTTTTAGAATCTAAAGCTTAGAAAGTATTCTGTTGTTTTCACAGACATTCTTATGTAGCAGGTTCCTGAAACTGCTCAACTAACTTGCATATCACTATTATTATTATTATAATTATTAGTTGTAGTATTAACATCACATTCAATATGGAAAACACAAAAAGGGGCCTCACAGTGGATATGATAAAGAGAGAAAACCTGTGATTTTTAATAGAAATATAATGAAAACCGAAAATCTGTTCCCCACATGTAATTTTAAATATTCAATTACCACCTCAAATCTTTTTGTGGTTCAGGCTGGCCCTGAGCTCAGCCTCAAACTCACATCACAATCCTCCTGCCTCTGCCTGCCTCTGCCTCCCGAGTGCTGGGATTACAGACGTGAGCCACCACGCCCGGCACTGTGGTATGTGGTACTGGTTGCTGCTGGGTGTGGGTCTCCACACCCAGTATTGTTATGTGGTTACCGGGGAATCGAACCCGGGCCCTTGCGCTTGCAAGACAGGCGCCGGAACCACTGAGCTAACTCCCCGGCCCACCACCTCAAAATTTTAAGAAAAGGTTACATGTTCATCCTATACTGTTCTTAAATCTAGTATTATCCTTCAAATATGTAGTCAATATAAAACTTACACACCTGAGACAGCTTTCCCTCAAAGTATATGTTTGTATCAAGTATGTTCTGCTTACATTGTATCTCAGTTGATACTAACTATATTTCTACCCCATGGCTGAAGAGAGCTATGGTTGGACTGGTTGCTGCCATATTGGTGACTCAGGCATAGATCATGTAGACAGCTGCAAAGTCCCTTACCATTTTTATTTTGTTCAGTTGAACAGATGTATCTTGTTTTCAGGGACATCAGTAACACGACATACCAGTATTTGTTTTGTGGCCTATTGTAAGACTAATTAATTATCCATGAATCACTGACTCTGTGGCTTGCATTTAGGATATTTGTATTTTCAAATGTGTTGATTTGTATAACTCTTGCTTTATATGACCATTAAATATTATAACAACAGGATCAGAGCTTACATTTTATTGATGTTAACTCATCTAAAATACTTCCAATATGCACCCCCCAAGTCTTTTCAGCTGGAGAAGAAAATACTAAGGCAAATCCAAGTGTCTTGTGCCATTCTTTCATTTTATTTCATTGTATACATCTGTAATATGATCATAGAGATTTTGCAGTTTCTCCTACATGGAGAGTTTGCCTACCAGACATCATTGGGGATACTTGTTAACTGGTCCGTGCATATTATTAGCATCTAGTAGATGGGAGCTGGGAAGACTAGAAAACATCTGTGTAATCTGAAGGATCAAGTTATCTGAACAATTCTACTAATAGTTTCTGTGTTTTCATATGCAAATATAACACAATATAACAAATTTAATTTTACATTAAACTCTCATTTTACTTTTCTAAAACCCTTTTTCTAAGGATATTCAAATAGTTTCAAAAGCAGAAAGTGCTTAAAATTAGGCAGCTTAACTTTTCTAGACTTTGGTTGCCACATATGCACTCCTTGTTTCTTGTAGTGTTGAAGATGGACAAGTCAGGTAAAGTCAATAATATGATTAACATTCCTTATAACATATAAAATGTTGTCAATAAATAGGATTTCCTCCATTTTCTTTTGTTTTCTCTAGAACTATGTCTTATGTCTCAAATTTTATGAGGTATCTTACTCTAAACCCAACTTGCCCTTGCTGGTCAGATACAGGTGAAGTAAATTACCTTAAAGCTGGAATGATGTATAAACATGAGACCACAATAAAATTGGTGCAGTTGTCTCAGTTACTAACAGCATTATGGGCAACTGAAGAACAAATGTTCCTTCCCAGAAACTTTTTTTTTTTATTATTATTATTGCCTATCTGCCAAACTTAATGATCAAGTTCATGGGAGGTCATTTCTATCTGCACATAATATATCTCAAATCTTCTTTGTTCCCAACTACTCTCTTCCTTTCAAACCTCTTCCCCTCTCCATTTACAAAAGCTTTGTTTCCAGTTTCCCTCCCATTTTCCTTTTTAATTATTTTCCCCTTCTTTCCCTTTCCCCCACCTGGTTTATCTTCCCACTTGAACATATTCTTTTTACTCCCCAAATATAACTTCCATTTTGCACCTAAGTTAGCCATTTGATTTCTCATACAAGAGAAACAATCTGATATTTAAGTATGTATGTTTGACTTAATTCATTTAAAATTATGGTCTCAAAGTACATACACTTATCTAAAAAATGACTCATCTATCCTTTATGGCAGAGCAGTACTTCACCTTATATCACTATCACTCTTATTCATTCATTCACTTTCTGATTGGCATAGGAGCTGTTTCCAAGACTTGCCTAATATAAATTTTGCTACTATAAACATGAATGCAAATGTATCACTGTGGTATGATGCTTTTGCCTCTTTCAAGTGGATGCCTGAAAGGGCACACCTGGATCAAATAGAATCTATACTTTTAAGCTTTTGAGGCATTTCCCTACTTATTTCTATAATGGTTGTACCAATTTACACTCCCACCAACAGAGTAGGATCACTTTTCCCTTATGGCCTCACCAGAGCTTGTTATTGTGTGATTTCTAGCTGATAACCATTCTTCCTGGAGTGATACAGAATCTTATTGTTTTAATTTGCATTTCTCAAATGACCAAAGATGTTGTAATTATTTCATGAACTTATTTGCTGTTTGTATTTCATCAGAAAATGTATATTAATTTCAAATACCCATTTGAGAATTCTAATCTTTTAAGTTATTCATGTATTCTAGAGGTTAGACTTTGTCTAAGGAATCATTGATAAAAATGCTTTTCCATTATGTGGGCAGTCCTTTTACTTTGTTGGTGGTTTATTTTAATGACAATATTTCCAAAAGTGTAATACAGATTTAAAGCATCCTCAATCAAAATGCCAATACTATACCTTGCAGAGAAAAACAAACTACCCTAACATTCATGTGGAAGAGATCTAGAAGAATAAAAGCAGTTCTAGGTTACAAGGATAAGACAAAAAGAATCAATCACAATCTGCTATTTGAAGTTATACTACAAGTTCTATGATAATGAAGAATAGTGCCAGCAAATAGACAGACTCCAGGACCAGTGGAACAGAAAGAAAGTTGCAAAAGCTACCACAAGCCAAATTGACTAACTTATCTTTCAAAAAGGGCCAAACTCCTTCACTGGAAGAAATGTAGCCTCTTCAATTAGTGGCACTGGGAAAACTGGCTCTCTATATTTTAAAAACTAAACCTAGATCCATATCTCTCACTGTATACCTAAGTCAAATTGAAATAGATCAAAAGTCTCAGTATAAAAACAGCAAAAATCTGCTTGAAGACAAAATACGTAAGACTCTTATGGACATAAGTATAGGCAAAGGCTTTATGAAAAAATCAAAATCATACAGGGCTCATTACAAAATTTCCACAACTATACTGAAATATTTGCAAGACAGAATGGTCCTTAAGCTGTGTGTTTCGTTGTATCTTGTTTCTTCTTCCAAAGTAAAATAAATAAATAAATAAATAAATAATCAAAATAAGCCTTATAAGCTCTATGCAAAGACTGTTACTTAAATAAATTCATTGTAAGGCTCAGCAAAAATAATTTCAACAACTGAATTTATTTCAGCCTTTCAAAATAAAAATCATCCCTATGAAAATGTTACAGGGTTAATTTCCATCCAGTCTGGAGTCAGTAAGAAAAGTATAGCTAATCAATTGAGGGCAGGTGAGCCCCAGCATTCTTGTTTTGATGGCCCAGAGAAAAACTTCATGGTAATATTTTCAAAAACTATTCAAGGGGAAAAAAGAGGATAAAAGACCCATGGGAAATCAGATCTTAAAAAAAAAAAAAGAAAAAGAGTTTGCTAAAGCAGTTGGAAGGTGGTCAGGTGCCCATTTAATCAGACCACACCTGGGGCTCCATTCTAGTTTTTGAGGGAATGTGGTGAGTTATGAGAGAAACTAGAAACTAAGACTCCGGGCAACATGTGCAGACTTGATCCACCAATTAGCTGTAAACCTCCTCATGCAGTTCAAGGTGAGCACAGCACTAGCGCCATGGTTAACACAGACACTACAGCCAGGTACTCCACACCCTGCCTAACAGTGGGAACCAGCTCTGAGGAAACCAGGGTTCACAGAAGTTGTTCACATCATCCACTTGTTTACCGGGCACTAACTCTCAGGCATTTCAGGAGCAAATTTAGGCTGAGAACCTAAATAGTAACTGGAAACATGTACATTTCTGTAATGTCTGCCTTCTTAGATTTTATGGAGAAATGGGAAGTAACTGCAAATGGAAGATCATTCAGCCTGTGGTTGAGAGAATCCCTATTTGCTTGCAGGCTGGGATCTATAGAATCAATATCAAATTAGCGAGAACTTGATATGGTGTTTATTACATCAGCATCTACAAGTGCTGAGTGCACTCAACAGAGAGAATTTAATGCTGACTGCAATATGTTTCCTCATGTGTACGGATGTATATTTTAAAATTAGTTTTGTGTCCAATCTGTTTGATGTTAATTATAAAATTTGAGCAAAATTTTTCTCACTTTTAGGAAAGTTTTTTTAAGGATAATTTATAGATGATGGGAGATCTTTGGGAATAAGTACAAGTCTTTTATTTCCACTGTAGTTCAATGCCATTTCTGTTTCCCAACAAGTTGAACTTGAAGATTAACAAAGCTTTAGACAATTCAGGAGTGATAACGCATGATTCTAGAAATGAAGCAGGAAGATACACAGAATAAAGATCGTGTCACACCTTGGTGTGATTATTTTGGATTTTTAATTTTATTTTGCAGATAGAAAATGTAAAGCTCTTAAAGACATAGGTGTAGGCAAAGACTTTATGAACAATTCTCAGACTGCAGAGGAAACATTTCAAAGAATCAATAACTTAACTGAAACATTTGAAAAAGAAAATAGTCCATGACTGACTTCTGACTTCATACCACTCATATATGTAAACATAGATTATATATCTGGCTCAAAATATAATTAGAACAGCTATAAACAGTAATAATTGGCAAATTAAAAGCTGACATTATACTGAATAGAATAAAATGTAAACTCAATCATCACAATATCTTAATGAAGTACATATTGTAGTTCTATGCCCTTTTGATTTGTCAAAATTTTTTATCGTATTCTTTCATTATTTCCTGTTAATTTACAGCACATAGTGATTCCAATTTGATGAGGATTCCACATCCACAGTGGATTTCACATCCACTGTGATTCCAAAGTGAGGAGGTCATACTTGTATGTAACACATCTGAATTCTTTTTAAATTTATTTCTCTTTCTTCCATCTTGTGCGCTCTCTCTCTCTCTCTCTCTCTCTCTCTCTCTCTCTCTTTTTATTTTTTGAGACAGGGTCTCATTTTCATAGTTCAGGCTGGCCCTGAGCTCAGTCTCAAACTCACAGCAATTCTTCTGCCTCTACCTCCCGAGTGCTGGCATTACAGGTGTGAGCTACCACACCTGGTGGTGTGGTATGTGGTTCTCATTGCTGGTGGGTGTGAGTCCACTTGCAATGCGTTGTTGTCGGTGGTTACTGGGGTTCAAACCCAATTCCTTGCACTTGCGAGGCAGGTGCCGGAACCATTGAGCTAAATCCCCAGCCCTCTCCTCCATCTCTTGGTCCCTATCCCCTTGTTGCAGGTCTTCTCCCTATTTCCTGTTATTCACATACCGCACGGAGTTTGGGGTTCTCATACAAGATAAACCACATAACACAGTACTTATTCTTGTATAATTTATTTCATTTAACATCATGTTCTTAAGGTGTGTCCATTTTCTTACAAATGACTCAAGTTCATGGTTCAACAGTTAAGATGGAAAAGACAATTTAGGATTTGAGTAATTTGTCTTTCTATTCTGTGCTTCTAAGCACCATACTAGGAAGAGATTTGCTACCACACAGATTTTGTCTTCTTTGTATATCCACTTTTAGTTCATTCTATGATTTATTACACATAGGTCAAGATTTAGCAGGACAAACTGAGCTCTCCAAATGATTGTGTACTCTGATGCGAAGACAGATAATCAGACCTTTAATGGCTGATGTTTTTACGATATGTGGGGCCAGACTCTACTAACCTTTTACCTGGGAATTTTATGCTACTTGGAAAGATAAATAATTTTGCATTAGAAAAGATCTTTCAAGGAAATTTTTTATGACATACATAGAGATATATACACGTACTGTCAGTGAGCTTTGAGACTACTGTAATCCCTGCCTGGTACAATAGAGACTTGATTTAATAAGTGCTGATTTTCACTTTGTAAATAGAGTCAACCGCTCCTCTACTGGGAATCCCAAGGTAATGTAAGCCCCAGGCTGATCTGCATATTTTAAAGTTATCAAGCAGTTTTCAACTAGAGCAACTGTCAGATATGTCTCAAGGAAGACCCTTTAGCTTGAAAAGAAGGAAATGAAATTAAAATGATTCTGTTCCCCTTCTTATTATCTAGAAAGATGAATACATTTATATTGAAAAGAACTGTTGCAAGTTACAAATTGGCTAGAATCAGTATAATTTTTGCTGTGGCCACTAAGATATTCTCAGATGTCTGCAGAAATCTTACTAATGATCCCTGTGCCTGTGGTTTGCAACAATTACAAAGAAATTATGTTATTAAAGCATTGTTTGATCTTATAAAC